>JAKOOJ010000012.1:18180618-18390618 GCA_022577455.1 Arizona elegans
ACCCACACAATTGAGACGCAAAGGAAAGAAAGTATCCAAAAGACTAATATTTATGGGGTACAAATCAGGAACCAAGGGATATCGCTTCATTGATAAAAATAATCATTTCATTGTATCCAGATCTGCCGTGTTTCATGAACATGCGAATTGGTCAAAAATACACCTCAACGAGATATATCCAGAATCAAAAAACACTACACACACACACACACAGAACATTGTTCAACAGATACCAACCCCAAAATTATAACAACAAACAAACTCAAATACCCAAAAATAATTAAATAATTAAATTAAGGAATCAAGAGAATTCTGAGATATCTGAAATCTAGCATTGATGTATGTCTATACTTAGAACCATTCATTTCTGAAAAGCCAACTTTGACCTGCTACACTGATGCAGACTGGGCTGGTGACCCAAAGAGCCGAAAAAGCACCTCTGGATATGTTTTTCTTATAAATTTTCTTATAAACAACATGTATAGTTAACTTTTAAACTTAATGTACAGATATAGAATTAATATTTTACTATTGGTTAGGTATTTTAGAGGGGGATTTGTTACAATGGAAAATACCTAACTTGTTCTCTGTAAATATGTATATTTGTATATACATAAGAGATAAGGAGAATCCAGGACCTCAGTGCCTTCCGTCGTGCCCTTAAAACCCATTTATTTAAACAAGCCGGGCTGGCTTAAGATGAAATTTTTAACTGTTTTAAATGTTTTAAATGTTTTAATTGGTAATGTGTTTTAATTGGGCCAAATTTATATATCTTTTAATTGTCTTTTAATATTTGTCTTGCATGTCTTTTTAATTCTGGCTGTACACCGCCCTGAGTCCTCAGGGAGAAGGGCGGTATAGAAATTCAATAATAAATAAATAAATAAATAAATAATAAATATATGTTATTGTGTGATGTCATTATGATCTTTCTCATTGGTTCCTACTTACCTTTTGCCCCGCCTCCTCTGTATATAAGTCGTTGCTCCTGTCAGAACCTGAGCTGTCCAAATGTATTCCTGAGGAAGACAAGAAATAAATACCTTTGTTATAAGAAAGGCTTCAGTCTCTTATATTGGGCCTGACAAGAATAATAAAACAAGTAACAATCATGACATTAAAAAAATGGTATTAAGCTGTTCTAGACATCTACATACAATCATTCATACCAACAATTTTACCCAAACAATGCTTTTTGATTAAAGGGAGATCCTATTCTTGCTCTTTTTCAGATGCAGACAAATGTACTAAATGTCCAGAAGATCAACATCCAAACACCAATGGAGTTCGCTGTATTTCTAAAATGAAAAGCTATCTTTCTTATGAGGAAAATCTGGGGATCATCCTGACTGCCATTGCCGTGTTCCACTCTTTAACCACAGGCTTTGGTTTGGGGATCTTCATTAAATTCATGGAAACTCCCATTGTCAAAGCCAACAACCGGGGCCTCTCCTACATTCTCCTGGTCTCCCTCCTGCTTTCCATCTTGACCTCCTTCCTATTCATTGGCCAGCCAAGGAGAATAACCTGCCTCCACCGACAAACAGCCTTCAGCATTATATTCTCACTTGCCATTTCTTCAATCTTGGCCAAAACCATCACAGTGGTGTTAGCCTTCTTGGCCACAAAACCAGGGAATAAAGTGCAGAAATTGTTGGGAAAGAGCTTGGCCAACTCCATTCTCGTTTCTTGTTCTGGCTTCCAAGTTGTCATCTGCAGCATCTGGTTGGGAACCTTTCCACCGTTCCCTGACTCTGACATGCACTCCCAACCCAGAGAGATCATCCTCCAATGTAATGAAGGTTCTGTCACCATGTTTTATATTGCCCTTGGGTACATGGGCTTCCTGTCTGCTGTCTGCTTCATGCTGGCTTTTCTGGCTAGGAATCTCCCTGGAGCCTTCAACGAAGCCAAACTGATCTCCTTCAGCATGCTGGTCTTCTGCAGTGTCTGGGTGTCCTTTGTGCCTGCCTACCTGAGCACCAAGGGGAAATACATGGTGGCTGTTCAGGTCTTCTCCATCTTGGCCTCCAGTGCTGGCTTGCTGGGCTGCATCTTCAGCCCCAAGTGTTACATTATCATTTTTAGGCCAGATCTGAATACCAAAGAACATCTGATGTCAAAATAAAGTAGAAAAATAACTTTTACAAATTGATTGTTTTCAGAAATGTCATTTCAAGAGCCTCCAACCCAATCCTACCTGGACAGCCTAAGGTGTGATTAGAAATCTCTCTTCTAAGGGAGGGGTGCTCCCTCACACGTTGAGCATTTCTGACCTCACAGTCAGCATTACCAGTACAGAGGATGATGATGATGATTTTATTTATTTATTTATTTATTTATTTATTTATTTATTTATTTATTTATTTGATTAATTTCTAAACCGCCCTTCTTCCGAAGGACTCAGGGCAGTGCACAGCCAACAGTAAAGCAAATCCAAAGACAAAATTTAAAAACATTTTAAAAATATATTAAACAATTGGCCTTAATCATTAAGAATAAGCCCCAGTTAAAAATCATGTCTAGGACACCCCAGCTTGTTGGAATAATAGCGTCTTGAGGGCACGGTGAAAGGTGCGTAGGTCAGGGATCCTCCGTATCTCTGGGGGCAATTCGTTCCAGAGGGCAGGTGCCCCCACAGAGAAGGCTCTCCCCCAGGGGGTCGCCAGTCGACCCTGTTTGACTGACAGCACCCAGAGGAGTCCCTCTCTGTGGAAGTGTATTGGCTGGTGGGAGGCTATCGGCAGCAGAAGGCGGTCTCATAAGTACCCGGGTCCTAAGCCATGGAGTGCTTTAAAGATGGTCACGAGCACCTTGAATCACACCCGGAAGACCACCAGGAGCCAGTGCAGCTCACGCAGGAAGGGTGTTACAGGGGTGCGCCAAGTCGCTCCCATAATCGCCTGCACAGCTGCATTCTGGACCAGTTGGTACCTCCAAGTGCTCTTCAAGGGGATCCCCATCAGTGGTGGGTTCCTCCCGGTTCGGTCCGGTTCGGCCGAGCCGGTAACGGTGACGATATGACTTAACCGAACCAGTTCTCCCCCCCGCCCTCCCCCCACCCACCCACGTTATTCTTACCTTTTACTTGATCCAACCCCCAATCTATTGCTGCCCCCTGAGTCCCAGCTGATGGCTAGAGGAAAAAAAACTGTTTAAATTCTTTCCGCGTGGCTTCAAAGGGCCGCCCTATAGCCAGTGGTGGGATTCTGGCAGTTCTAATGGGTTCGGCCGAGCCGTTTGTTAAATTGCTGGCTTGCCCCGCCCCTCCGCACCACTATTTATTGCCAATAAATAGTGGTGGGCGAGGGGCGGGCGGGCCAGCAATTTAACAAATAGTTCAGTGTTTTTTTGTAATTTTTTTGGCCTGCGGAGCTTCAGCATAGGCTAATTAGCCCTTGATTAGATCGGCTCCCGACTCTCAGCTGATTTGCTCTCAGCTGTTTTGCTCAGAGCTCTGCTGCTTGCTGGAGCAGATTTTTTTCCCCTAGCTATGCTGAAAAACGAAACTGAAAGTAAAGCAGGCTGTTGTCTTTGCTTTTGCTGCAACGTTGGAAAATTAGGCAGGCAGATTTCTTTTCTTTTTCCTCACCAAAAAAGGTAGGTGCAAACAATGGGAAATTTAGGGAAAAAGAGGAGAGTTCAAGGTTTTAAAACACAAAAGAAAAAAAGCTCTATTTAACTAGGGAATTGTAATAATTGAGATACTATTAATTGTATATTGTGTTGAAAGCAGAAATGGTTAAATTGTGGTTTGGAGGAATATATGGGGGAAATTATTTGGTTTATTTTTATTGGTAAATATAATTAATTGATTTGTAAGAAATTGGATTGCATGGAATTCATGTTCATATTGATTAATATACAAAAAAGGTAGTTATATAACTAATTGATTTATATTAAAATGTTGAATTTATATTAAGCAACTGTAATATTATATAATTAACCAATGTGAGGATGGATATAAAAATAGATGACAATGGGAAGGGGTATAATATAGAATAGGAGGGAAAAATTGAATTTGATTAAGATTAGAGATGAGGATGAAGGGTAATATTGGTTTTTTACAAAAATAGATGAGGAATAAATATGGCAAAAAGGAAATATAGAAATTGTAAATTTAATTGAAATGACTGAACACTGTTTAAATTTGTGAACCGGCCAAATACTCTGTTCAAAGAAAATACATTGTATGTTTGTATGTGTGTTTCTAATTATTGTTATTTATTCATATTTGTTCTCTTTTATTCTTTAAAGTTTAACAATTCATTCTTTATCTTAATATCTTTTTATTTGTTTGGGGTTGACTTTCTTCCCTTTCATCTTTTTTATTGTACAGCAATCTTTCTCCTCAAACCTACCACCTCTCTCTTTTCTTTCTTTCTTACTTTCTCGTCCTCACCCTCTTCTTCTCCTCCCTACTTCCTCTTCTTTTCTCCTTCTCCTCCTCTCTTCCTCCCTCTCTTACTCTCACTCCTACTCTAATTTCCCTTCCCTTCCTTCATCCTTCTCTATTTCTGTATCCTTTTATGCATATAGACTACTCAGAGGGCTGAAAAAGTTATTTTTGACTGGTCCTCGCACTTTTGACCAGTCCTCAAAGTTACGACTGTCCGCACATTTAACGTTTTTGCCCTATCTTGTCACCATGGTGAAGAGAAGTAGTTGTGAAATGAGTGACATGGTTGTTAAGAATGCTGCACGGGCATAAATGTGAGGATGGTCATAAGTGTGAGGACCAGTCAAAAGTGCGAGGACCTGTCAGAAATGATTTTTTTCAGCCCTCTGAGGAGTCCCTATACACATAGCCATGCCCACCCAGTCACATGACCTCCAAGCCATGCCAACAAAATAAGCCACGCCCACAGAACCAGTAGTAAAAAAAAATAGAACCCACCCCAGATCCCCATGTAGAGAGCATTACAGTAGTCCAGACAGGAACTGACGATGGCATGAGTGACCGTGCACAAGGATTCCCGGTCCAGAAAGGGACGCAACTGGTGAATTAGGCAAACCTGATGAAACCACCCCCCCGGGCCACAGCCGTCACATGCTCTTGTAGCAGATCATCCTACAATGTAATGAAGGAATGTTTTATATTGTCCTTGGGTACATGGGCTTCCTATCTGCTGTCTGCTTCATGGTGGCTTTTCTGGCTAGGAATCTCCCTGGGGCCTTCAACAAAGCCAAGCTGATCTCCTTCAGCATGCTGGTCTTCTGCAGCGTCTGGGTGTCCTTTGTGCCCGCCTACCTGAGCACCAAAGGGAAGTACACAGTGGCTGTTCAGGTCTTTTCCATCTTTGCCTCCAGTGCTGTGCTTCTGGGCTGCATCTTCTTCCCTAAGTGCTATATTATCATCCTGACACCAGAGCTAAACACTAAGGAACATCTCATGATAAAAGTAGGGAAGTGAGAGAAAAATTGTTTCTTAGGTGCCTTTTTAAATGATTCATTGCGTTGATTATTGGCTACTGTATGTCACAAATCTTTGATTCTCCTGGATAAAATGTCTGTTCTCTTTACTGTGCCCCTCTCCCTTTGAAATGATGTGTTAAGGAAGGTCTTCTTGGTCCGGTCCAGAAAAACATTGGGTTCTTTTCCAGTTCTTTTCCTGCAACATTTGAAAAGGTAGCTGTGTATTTGTAAGAAAAACAGTGGACACAGCTGGATTCCTATCAGAAAGTCTTACTTGGGGAAGTCATGCTGGAGAATTCAAGGAATGTGGCCTATCCATGTAAGGACCCTCCTTGGAGAAGGAAATTTGTACCAGAAATACCATATTTTTTGTAGTATAAGATGCACCAGAGTACAGGACACAGCTTAGTTTTTAGGAAGGAAAATAGGGGGGGAATCTGCCTACTAGGTATTCATCTGGCTAGTGTCCTTACTCTGGCCAGCTTCAGCACATTAGTTTGCTGGTTTTTTATCTCCTGCTTTGGGATAAAACAGCTTCTAAGGCACAGCTGAGAGGAAGCAGCAATGAGAAAAGCAGGCAAAGCATGGGGGGAGATTGCTTCACTTGGCTATCGCCTAGTTAGGGCTGAAAAAAAAGCTTCTAAAGAACAGCTGAGAGTCGGAGCACCTCGTTAAAGCACAGTGGAGAGTAGAGGGAACAGGCAAAACTGGGAAGATCACTCACCAGTGCCCCATTAGTGCCTCGTTAGGGCTGAAAAAAAGCTTCAAAAAAGCTATAAGTATAAGACACACCCAAATTTTCAGCCACTTTTTTTTGGGGGGGGGAATGCTCCAAAAAATACGGATTAGATGGGCTGGTTTCTTCCAGGAAATAGCTAAACTAGAATTCTTGGTGGAAGAAGTAGAAAGTCCCTTTATCTGGACTGGCTGATATCTAATGAGGCATACCATTTGGGCCTTTTGAAGCTTGGAATTGAGGAAGCTCCTCCATGAAGTTTTCTGCCCAATCTCATCAAGAAGAGATTAACTCTGCAATTTTATTTATTTTCTTTATTGAATTTGTATACCGCCCTACTCCCGAAGGACTCAGGGCTGTGAACAGCCATAGGAATAAAGCGTATAAATACAAAATTTAAAAATAGTTTAAAACAAATTTAAGGGAAAGACTTAGGTCAGGCCGGCTTAATGAAATAGGAAGGTCTTAAGCGCGCAACGGAAGGTACGCAGATCCGGGATCCTCCGTATCTCCGGGCGGAGCTCGTTCCAGATAGTAGGTGCTCCCACAGAGAAGGCTCTCCCCCTGGGGGCCGCCAGTCTGCATTGTTTGGCCGACGGCACCCGGAGGAGCCCCTCTCTATGGGAGCATACTGGTTGGTGGGAGGCTATTGGTGGTAGCAGGTGGTCCCGTAAATAAACAGGTCCTAAGCCATGGAGCGCTCTAAACGTGATAACCAAAACCTTGAAGCGCACTCGGAAGACCACCGGGAGCCAGTGCAGCTCGCGCAGGAGAGGTGTTACATGGGAGTGCCATGTCGCTCCCATCACCAGCCACACGGCCGCACTCTGTGCCAGTTGGAGCCTCCGAGTGCTCCTCAAGGGGAGCCCCATGTAGAGAGTGTTACAATAGTCCAGATGGGAGGTGACGAGGGCATGAGTAACCGTGCGTAAGGAGTCCCGATCTAGAAAGGGACACAACTTGCGAATCAGGCACACCTGATGAAAAATCCTCCCGGTCACAGCCGTCAAGTGTTCTTCTAAAGACAGCCATGAGTCCAGGAGGACACCCAAGTTGCGAGCCCTTTCCGTGGGGGCCAATGATTCGCCCCCAATAGTCAGCGATGGCACCAGCTGACTATATTGACACGTCGGAAACCACAGCCGCTCGGTCTTGGATGGGTTGAGCCTGAGCCTGTTCCTCCCCATCCAGATCTGTACGGCCTCCAGGCACTGGGACATCACTTCAAGGGCATCGTTGGGGTGGTCCGGGGTGGAGATGTACAGCTGGGTGTTGTCAGCATACGGATGGTACTCCACCCCGAAACCACGGATGATCTCGCCCAGCGGCTTTACATAAATGTTGAACAAAAGGGGCGAGAGGACCGATCGTCATTTTAGAGAATGACTCCCTTGGCCTCTGTCCCTCTGATCGTCCTGGACCATCTGTCCATCTCTGACAGAGTAATTCCTCTGAGTGGCATGTTAGACAAGCTCTCCTTTCCGCCCTTCTAATGTTGCTGTGAAAATTTCTTACAATACACCAAAGCTATGTAACTCTGTCTAATATGACTTCTTTTATCAATGTCTTCCACAACTTGGGCATCCTTTAGATGTGGAAGTTTAACTCCCCAAATTCTTAGCAAGCTAAGTTATAGGGGTCTATGAAAATTTGCTGTGGCCCATGCCTCTTCCCATTCATTAAAATTTATGCCGTGTCCAATATTTTTCTCCCATGCACTCATTTGGTTTTTTGTTATATCCTCAGCTCTGTCTTCATCTAATAGATAATGGTATAATTTAGCCAAAATCTTTTTACCTGTTCCCATCAGGACTTTATCCAGCCCATTATATCCTAGTTCTAAGCCGCATTGTTCTTTGTCTTTCTGGTACCTGGATTTTATTTGTAGATAGGTCCACCTATTTACAAATAGATAATGGTGGATAGGTCCACCATTATTCCTTGCTCTCTCAGGGCATCGTTAGATTTGAGATTTCCTCCTTCACCTAAAATGTCTTTATTCCTACACATTTTCTCCATTCCCCACCTATTGGGATAGATCAGGGCCTCCATCGTGGAGACCCATCTTGGGACTTTTTTATAATATCTCTGCCTAATTCCAGTCCATGTTTGTATCAATGACTCTCTAATTTTATGTCTATGAAAATATCTTTTCTTATTCTTTTCTTTGTCCCATAGGTATGCATGCCACCCTCTCTGTAAATCGTGGCCTTCCAGAGTTAAAATCCTCTTATTTTCCAGAGTGGCCCAGTCCCTTATCCAGACTAGCTTAGCTGCCCTATAATATGTTTCCCAGTTGGGAAGTCCAAATCCGCCTATATTTCTTTTTCCCTTTTAAATTTTAAGAGAGAACCTTGGCTTTTCCCCTCCCATACAAATTCCCTAATGATTTTTTTAATTCTGAATATATATATATATATCTAGATTCACCGGAATATTTTGATATAAAAATAGTACTTTAGGGAGGATGTTCATCTTAATCGCAGCTATCTTTCCCAAAAGTGACAGTTTTATTTTCTTCCATCTATCCAGGTCTTGTTTCATTTTCCTAATTAAATGGGTATAATTATCATCTTTTAATGTTTTCCACAACTTGGGCATTCTTTAGATGTGGAAGTTTAACTCCCCGAATTCTTAGCAAGCTAGTTCATAGGGGTCTATGAAAATTTGCTGTGGCCAACTCGCTACAGCCAACTTGCTGTGGGACAACTCGCTGTGGGGCAACTTGCCACAGCCAACTTGTTGTAGGACAAGAGTTACACTAATATCAAAGAAATGGTGGAATAGAATCATTAAAAAAAAGGATACAGAAGGAGGGACAGAATGAAATGTGAATGGCAACAATTAAAATTTATTTATTTATTTATTGGTTTGATTTATATGCTGCCTTCTTCCAGACACTCAGGGCGGCTTACAATGCGTTAAGCAATAGCCTTCATACTTTTGTATATACCTGCTTAGTAGGGCTTTTGCGGCCCCCCTCCTCCAGCGGAGTTCTTTTTTATACAAAGTCAGCTTATTGCCCCCACAAACCGGGTCCTCATTTTACCTACCTCGAAAGGATGGAAGGCTGGTGAGATTTGAATTTGCAATAATTGCAGGCAGCTAGTGTTACTTAACAGTGCTTTAGTCTGTTGCGCCACCAAGGCTCTAAAAAAAAAATTAAAAAAAATGTTATTTATTTTAAATAATTAAATTGAATTGTTAAATTGCCCCACAGTGAGTTGGCTCATTTTCAGAGTTTCACCCTACTTGTGACTCTCTTCCCATTGGGCACCTGCCTGTTGACTCACTCAGAGTTTAGAGATGTGATCCTTGCGGCCATTATCCAAATCATAGTGATTTAGTTGTTGTTTTGATGCTAAATCTCTAAAGACATTTTGGATAGTTTTCAGGTGTCACACAAACAGCAATAATATGCTTTCGCCTTGACATCACATCAAAACTTTGTTGGCAAATGTCTTTGTGCTGGAAAATATTGGGGGCCGAAATGGAGAAAGAAAAAAGCTGGACTGGTGTTTTTTTATATAGGCAACGGTTGTGTTTGCTCCCCTCTCCTTCAGACATGTAGCCTCGGCTGGACTCTGTCTGGATTAGGAATCTTCTGAAGCTTCTGTCTTGGAAGAGGGGTTTGGTTTCTTTAAAGCAGACCTCGGTCTGGAGACTCTATCAGGAACAAAAGTCATGTTGGTACTTCTCCTGCTTCTGCTACCCCAGGCAGTCTTGGGGAGTCTCAAAGCCAAATGCCTTCTGACTTTGAAGAAGAATGAGGTGCACCCACAGAACTATTACAGACCAGGAGAGCTTCACATTGGGGGCATCGTCTCTGCAACAAAGGCTGGTTTTCAATCACTACGCTTTAACAAATCTCCTTTGACTCAATTTGATTGGTAAGTCAAAGTTCCTGCACAGTATGAGAGCCACACCATTCCACCCTGATTTCTAACAAGTTCCAGTCTCATCTCTTCCAATGAAAGGTCTGATCTGCAAGTTTTTTTCTCTCTCTCTCTTCTTACTTCATCCTTGAGGATTCATTTCCACCCTGTGGCTGTTGAGCCTGATTTGAAATTTTTATTTATTTTTTATTTTTATTTTATTTTTAAATTTATTTTTGTCAAGCATGTATAAGATAACAGATAAAAGTATAAACATGATTATGAATGCATGAAATAGATACAAATAAATGGGGATAGTAGGACAGGGATGGTAGGCACGCCGGTGCACTTCTGCACGGCCGCTTACGGATCACTTAAATTAAGTCTCCATTGTAGAAATATGGACAATGTAAACTTCTCCAGAAATTTAGTAATAAATAAGACTTCACATGATGTTAACAATCATGGTTGCTCATTTTGTTTGTGTATCTGTGTACTTTAATGATCTTATATTTCATATGGAAGAATAGGTCACTATCCAAATATTAAATATTTGAAATGTAACCTAAAAATTTGAAGAAACTAGAATTCCATTGATTGGGAGTTCTGCATACAAATTAGAAAAGAGTGATAGTAGAGGGATTTTGTATATGGTAAGTTCAGGAAGATTATTATATGCACAATGATGGAAGAATAATGAAACTCCCACACTGGAGGACTGGATTGTGGAAATGACAGAATTTGCAGAAATGACAAATTATCTGTTGAAAAGAAGATTGGGATTCAGAGAAGAGCAACCAAGATGATGAGGGGACTGAAGGCTAACTGGGCATGTCTAGTCTAGTGAAGAGAACATCCAGGGGAGACATGATAGCAGTGTTCCAATATTTGAGGGGCTGCCACAGAGAGGAGGGGGGTCAAGCTATTTTCCAAGGCACCTGAAGGCCAGGCAAAGAATAATGGATGGAAACTGAACAAGAAGAGAGTCAACCTGGAAATAAGGAGAAATTTTCTGACAGTGAGAACAATCAACCAATGGAACAGCTTGCCTCCAGAAGTTGTGGGAGCTTCATCACTGGAAGCTCTCAAGAAGAGACTGGACTGCCATGTGTCAAAAATGGTGTAGGCTCTGCTTGGGTGGATGGTTGGACTAGATGACCTACAAAGTTCCTTCCAACTCTGTTAATCTGTATCTGTAACTTTCTGTTTTTAATTTCTTCTACCTTTTCTTCTTCCTCTCTTCCCTTCTTCCCTTTCTTTGACTAATTTTTTAATTTATGTAACCTTCTTAATAAATATAAATCTTTAAAAAAGAATTAGACAAAGCTAATATTATTAGATTATTTCAGACATGATGCATTAGGTATCTTACAATAAAATTGAAATACTCCAGAGTTACAATCAAATAGATGAGATATTTTTGGAGCTATGAAAAAAAAATCCATCAGATACACAATTAAATTCTCCAAACCTCTCAGTCTTGGGTGGATTAAAAATATTATTGTTCAAAGGGGTTAATTAAATGTTCTTTCCGCTGATTATGTTCCAATATATTCATATTTTCAGGAAAGCATTACCAGAGTACTGGAAATTGCTACCCTTCCTTTTTGCCATCTGGGAGATCAACAAGAATCCCAATATTTCATTCAATGTCACTCTGGGTTACAACATCTATGAAAATTATTTCAGTGCACAAATGACCTCAGAGGCTTTGCTGGACCTGCTTTCGGAGGGGGAGGTCAATGTTCCCAACTACAGCTGTGGAAGGCAAAGAAACACAGTGGCTGTTCTTGAAGATGCTGATACTGACATCTCCATCCAGATTTCAACCATATTAGCCACCCACAAAATCCCCCAGGTGTGTCTTTGCTGAGAAGATGAATTTTTAGTCATGCAAGTTTCTTTTACACGTCCTGTTATCAGTGAAAAGCAAAGTTCTAGTATAGGAATTGTATAAAGGATGAAGGACAAGAACCTGAGCAGACATACCTCCTGCATGGCATTCTTAATGCAGATTTTGCATGTCTACTGGCCATTGGGAAGAACAAAATGCTACACTGAAGGGAGAAGAGAAGCAATGTTAAAGTAAAATGGCCAGAGACTCCCTACAAAAGTGGACAATTCCTCCATTAGGGCTAAATTTTTGGATTTATGGGTTTATAGAGTTTCCTTTGTTTCCTTTTCAGATCAGTCACAGTTTTATTTCCCAGATTCCAAGCGATAAAACTCAGCTTCCTTTCTTCTACCCAATACTCCCACCTGAAGAACTTCAATACCCGGGGATGGTGAAGCTGGTCCTCCATTTCAGGTGGACCTTGGTGGGTCTCCTTGCTCCAGACACTGAGAATGGACAAAGGTTCACAAGGACATTGACTTCCATGCTGATAAAGAATGGCATTTGTCCAATTTTATCACAAACCTTTTCTCCGTCTTCTAGGAAAGTCTTCAAAGACTGGAATTTATACCTCAATTGGAGAAAGGCGAATGTCTATATGTATGGTGCTGACATGAATACATTCAATATGGGGATTTTCATTATGCACAATATATTTGGAACACTTACTGAACCTCTTAAGGGAAAAGTCCTGATCACCACCGTACGCTGGGACTTCACAATTTATTTGAAAGATAACTACCTTCCCACTCAATATATTCATAGTATTTTTTTCTTTCTTATGAAGAGAAATCAAATGGCAAAGTATGGTGGTTTCCTGAAGTTTTATTCTTTCATGGTTCATCTTGTCAAGAACTCCTTGCTGTGTTCTTATACCAAAGATGCCTTTTCGGTGAAAGTCTGGAAGAGGTGCAGGGAGAGAGAAGAACTGAAGACTCTGAGAAAAGAGGAGATGGATCCGATCCTGGTTCTCGATAGCTATTTCATTTACAACACAATCTGGGCTGTGGCACGGGCCATAAATGCTGCGTGTTTATCCAGACCCAGGAGGACATTTAAAGGTGTTAACAACATGAAAGCTCCAATGCTGAAGGCATGGCAGGTATTTCTTTTCTATTGCACAGCTGCCCATTTTATGTTTATTGATGTATATTTTAATTAGTTGGCCTCCCATTTTATCACAGGATAACTCATTGCATTTGAGAATCAATTTTACCATTATAAACTGGGTTACTATTCGGATATATAAACAGATTAAATTAATCCCAACTTTCTATTTCTCTTCCTTTTGCACTTGTTTCATCCTGCTCATTTATTTTATTTTTATACCCCTTTTTAATAGCTACTTGGTAAATATATATATTTTGCCTCCAGCCTCTTTCTTCTTGGACTTTTTTCTTCATAAGCTGGAGCACTGCTGTGCCACCTAGAATAGAATAGAATAGAATAGAATAGAATAGAATAGAATAGAATAGAATAGAATAGAATAGGGTGGGGTGGGGTGGGGTGGGGTGGGGTGGGGTGGGGTGGGGTGGGATGGGATGGGATGGGATGGAATGGAATGGAATGGAATGGAATAGAATAGAATAGAATAGAATAGAATAGAATAGAATAGAATAGAATTTTATTGGCCAAGTGTGATTGGACACACAAGGAATTTGTCTTGGTGCATACCCTCTCAGGGTACATAAAAGAAAAAAATACATTGGTCAAGAATCATAACATATAACACTTAGTGATATTTATAGGGTACAAATAAGCAATCAAATCATATTAGGAAACAGTCAATATAAATCGTAAGGATACCAGTAACAAGGTCATACAGTCATAAGTGGGAGGAAATGGGTGATAGGAATGCTGAGAAGATTAATAGTAATAGTAATGCAGACTTAGTGAATAGTTTGACAGTGTTGAGGAAATTATTTGTTTAGCAGAATGATGGTGTTTGGGAAAAAACTGTTCTGGAGTCTTATTGTTCTGGTGTGCAATGCTCTATAGCGTCGTTTTGAGGGTAGGAGTTGAAACAGTTTATGTCCAGGATGCGAGCTGGATATTTTCACAGCCCTCCTTTTGACTCGTGCAGGATATAGGTCCTCAATGGAAGGCAGGTTGGAAGTAATTGTTTTTTTCTACAGTTCTAGTTATCCGCCCTAAGTCTGTGTTGCAGAGCCAAACTAGACAGTTGTAGAGGTGCAGACTCAATAATTCCTCTGTAGAACTGGATCAGCAGCGCCTTGGGGAGTTTGAGCTTTCTGAGTTGGCTCAGAAAGAACATTCTTTGTTATGCTTTTTTGATGATATTTTTGATGTTAGGTGTCCATCTACAGTTGAAAAAAAGTGTGCTGCAAATATTAGGCAGTCTAACACTTTTGACCAACTTACCTCCTGGGTAGGCCCTCTGTTCCATGACAGCCTTGACTCAGAATGGGTCTCATCTAGAGGTAGGCTGCTGCCGGTTCGGACCAGTTTGGGCAAACCGGTAGTTCTGGCCACTGGCTGGGCCTGTCAACCCTCCCCAATGCTATCCCGTCCGATATATCTCACTCTCTCCAGAAGGTGCACGCACATTTTCAGTTCTGCACTAGGCGAACCGGTTGTTAAATTATGTAATGCCCACCTCTGGTCTCAACCCTTGACTAAGAACCCCTTTGATTCCTCTCCCCCTACTCAAAACTCTCAGTAGCATCAGAAACATCAAACAGTCTCATCAGGATATGGAGAAACAACTTTGGGCCAAGAAAATAAGCGTACTGAGGCCAGGTCAGAAGATTAAGAGTTGCACTGGGAAAAGTCTAGGATCATCAAGAGAGATGAATGTTCATAAAATATTCCATATATGTTCCATAAAATTGCAAGGAGGTGACCTTAACTGGTAAAAAAACAACAACAACATATTTCACAATGAAGATCTGTGGTCTCTTCTCCATGCCAAGTGATCCATCTGTCAGATTCGGGTTAATGTCAGGGTTCCAAGTAACAGCCTCAACGAAAGCAAACTCAAAAGCCCGAGTTTCCTCAAAATTACATTTGATTAGAAATATCATATTGGCATATCTGGGAAACCCAAATCTAAAAGCTTTCAAGGTTTCCCCTCCCAAAGGAAAGTTCAAGTCCCTGCCCAGCACCCACATGTCCATCACATGGTCCAATCAAAACACCATCCCAACTGGAGATGCCTTCCAGTTCCAACCTCCCAGGTGCAGGGTGAGATGGCCTTGACTTTCTGAGAAAGGAATGTTATTATGACTAAGTATCACCCATACTCCATACAATCCCCCCTTCCAGTTCCCCTCACTAGGAAATGTGGCAGGGCTGAAGGCAAAACGACAGAAATGACTTCCATGCCTGACACCATCTTCATCTCAATGCAGAATTTCACAAACACAATGTACTTGTAGGGCAAAGCCCCCCCACCCAATAGTTATCCTCAAGGTGAGCAGAGATTTTTTTTCTCTTACTGATATGCCCATTGACCTGCAGATCAGTTGTTTACAGCATTGTTTTTATGTGGGGAATTTCTTTTCATTTTGGCTTCATTGGCAGAATTCCTTCAGTGGGCTTGAACACAGCATCCATTTCCTTTAGGGTTTTAAGTTTGGCCCTCATTAGTGGGAGCTACCAGATTGCATCAATCTAAGATCACTCTGGATGTTTTCTTTTGCTACACTTCCCATTGATTTTCTAACCTCTGCAGTGACAATTATGAATGGGAAGTGATAAAGGGCACCTCCCTTGTTTTCAAAGTCACTCTTGGTACTTCTATGGTATACTTTATGGTATACTAGCTAGATACCAATGCTTCACTATGAAACTATGTGATGGAGCTTGATAAATTGACAATTAAGCTTGAAAATTTATTAGTAGTTACGATTGGCCTCTCCTCTCCCCTTCTCTCCCTCAGCTTTGCCCCACCGAAGCCTATTGTCAGGTTACGATGTCGTCTCACCTATCCTATCCCTTTCTCTCCCTCAGCCTTGCCCCACAGAAGCTCCCGTACCCTATCCCCTTCTCTCCCTCAGCCTTGCCCTACAAAATCCTTCCCTATCCTATTCACTTCTCACCCTCAGGCTTTCTAGCCCCTTCTCTCCCTCAGGCTTGCCCCACAGAATCTTGTCCTATGCTATCCCATTCTCTCCAGTGTTAGTTTCAAGTTGGGAAGGGGAGTAGAACATCTAACTAATTAGCATCAGAGTGTGTTATAATAATATAGGAAATACTAATGGTCTGATGGTCATTTTGAAAAATCCTGTCTTAGTGAGCACCTAGAAGCTAAGACAAACATATGTGGCAAATTTCAATTTTGTAGGCTTTACAGAACTGTTCTGGAGATTTTGTGATTACGGTGTGAGTGGTTTTTCCTTTAGATAGATAGATAGATAGATAGATAGATAGATAGATAGATAGATAGATAGATAGATAGATTCCACAGGACAGATCCTTCAGTGCAGCCCAAGACTCTATGGAGTCTTTCCCTAGAGCTTTCTCTGTCCTGTATAACACCATTCATTTTCTCTTCCATTTCAGCTTCATTCTTTCCTTCAGACTTCTCAGTTTCATAATAATTCCATTGATGGGGTATATTTGGATGAGAGAGGAGAGCTAGTAGCAGACCTGGACATTGTAAACACAGTGTTTTTCTCCAATAAATCTGTTAGCAAAGTGACAGTTGGGAGTCTAGAAAGACAGGGATCCTTGTATTTCAACGTCAACATCTACAAGAATGCTACTGCAAAGATGGAACTGCTGAACAAGGTGGGGAAAAGATTTTATTGTATCCTTCTGGTAGTCTTACCAAGAGGATTGCAGTATTGGGGCAGGAGAAGTCGTCCAAGTTATCCCAGAGAGGAAAGAGATTCAATGGTTAGATGTTCAGGTATCTCTGAGAAAAAATATCCTTAACTATACCAGTTGAATGTTTATCAGTCTTCTGCAAGGGAGCTAGGTTTAAGTCATGGGGAAATTGACTTTGCAAAGCAGAAAATTCATTCAACTTTGTCAGAGTGCTTGCCGCATGACTGCTATTTTGAGACAACCCAGGAGCAAAATACCATACACAGAGGTTTGTCTTACAAACAGTGGTTTATACACAAGACTTACATACACGTGGTAGGCGCATACCAGAGAAGCATTCAGTCTTCTTCAACTCTACACGGAGAACTACAATGCAAATACATGAGGAGAGAGAGAGAGAGACACCCCCTCATGGCCTCCCTTATATAGACAGCAGCAATAACCATGCTGACTCATCCTCATTGCATCATTCTGGTCCACAGCCTTACGTCAGCTGGTCAGCTTTAAATTGTCATTACCCTGACAAATTTCCCCATGATTATTGATAGTAGGAATTTAAATTACTTTTTTTTAGAATGGGAAAACTTAGAAGTAGCCAAAACCAAAGCAGCAAAATCAGTTCGATGAGCTCAAAGTTTTGGGGAGGCTTCAAATTTAGCAAGGCTAAACCTTGAACTGGAGATCTCCAAACTCTGACATTTTGCTTCTTTTTGGAAATACAATAATTCATTTTGTGAATGTTATTTCTTTCCCTCTCTCTGCCCAGCCCCTGCCCCCTTCCAGATGTGTGGAAAGCTGTCTTCCTGGGTTCATGAAGGTGGCTCAGGAAGGGAAGCCCATCTGCTGCTACAATTGTCGTCCTTGCGCAGAAGGATCCATCTCCACCCTGGAAGGTGGGTGATAGCAAGAGAAAGGGGCAGACTTTGGAGATGACCACAGATCTTGGGATTTTCTATGAACATACATTTTGAAAGGCTTGACCAGAGTGTGTCCCACCTCTTTGAGTCTGGATCAAGGTATTGTAGGGAGTCATGCACCCGACCTCGAAAATGTGGCTAAATAGGACAGCATTATGTCTGGGCGGGCCCAGGCAGGCCCACCTGGAGTCACTGCTATTGGTTCATCCGAATTGGTCTGAATCAGCTGAATGCCACCTCTGTGCTGGAGGCTTTTTTTTTAAAATCATTGTCTGAGTTCTGGCCCATGATCAGGAGAGGAGAGGAACCATGAGTTCGGACTGAGACAAACTTCCTCCTTGACATTAAGATGGTCTTTCTGCTTATAAAAAAGAGAGGGATGCATTCCGATGTCCTCACTCCCTATTTAACTCATCTTCAAGGGAACTCCACCTGTCTTTCTCCATGGCAAAAATAGGGTTCATCCACTTCAGCTGGCATAAGCTATGCTAGGCAATCATTCACATGAACTTTTATTTATTTATTTATTTATTTATTTATTTATTTATTTATTTATTTATTGAATTTTTATACTGCCCTTCTTCTGAAAGACTCAGAGCTGTGTACAGCCACAATAAAACAATATATAATAAAAAATTAAAAAAAAAACAATTTAAAAACGCATTAAATAATTTGGCCCCAGATTAAAACTCAAAGATTAAAACATCCATTACAAATCCTTATTAAGCCAGCCCAGCCTGTTGGAATAGAAAGGTCTTAAGGGCATGGCAAAACGTACATAGGTCGGGAATCATGTCTATCCCGGGGGGCAGTTCATTCCAGAGGGCGGGTGCCCCCACAGAGAAGGCTCTCTCCCTGGGGGTTGCCAGTCGACATTGTTTGACTGACAGCACCCTGAGGAGTCCCTCTCTGTGGGAGCGTGTTGGTCGGTGGGAGGCCATCAGTGGCAGAAGGCGGTCTCATAAGTATCCTGGTCCTAAGCCATGGAGCGCTTTGAAGATGGTAACCAGCACTTTGAATCGCACCTGGAAGACCACTGGGAGCCAGTGCAGCTCGCGCAGGAGAGGTGTTACATGGGTGTGCCATGTCACTCCCATAATCACCCGTGCGGCCACATTCTGGACCAGTTGGAGCCTCCAAGTGCTCTTCAAGGGGAGCCCCATGTAGAGAGCATTACAGTAGTCCAGATGGGAAGTGACGAGGGCATGAATGACTGTGCGCAGGGCATCCTGGTCCAGAAAGGGGCACAACTGGTGAATCAGGCGAACCTGATAAAAAGCCCCCCTGGCCACAGCCGTCATGTGATTTTCTAAAGACAGCCATGCATCTAGGAGGACACCCAAATTGCAAGCCCTCTCTTGGGGGAGGCTAGGGTCTCACCCCCAATAGCCATCGATGGAACCAGATGACTATATCATGACGCCGGGAGCCATAGACACTCGGTCTTGGAGGGGTTGAGTCTGAGTCTATTTCTCCCCATCGAGATCCACACGGCCTCCAGGCATCGGGACATCACATCAAGAGCATCATTGGGGTGGTCCAGGGTGGAGCAACAATGGAACTTCATTCCATTGTAGACTGGATCTCATTGGTGCCTTAAAGCAGTAATGAAAGGCTGGGATCCAGTTTGCAACAGGTTGATAAGTGGAATGGGAAAATTACTGGAACTGCCTTCTTTCCTTAAATCTTTTCTTCCTCCCTCCTTCTATTCTCTCTCAAAAAGTACATTGAAAAAATCATGACATGAAAAAAATGGTGTTAAGCTGTTCTAGACATCTACATACAATCATTCACACCAACAATTTTACCCAAACAATGCTTTTTGATTAAAGGGAGATCCTATTCTTGCTCTTTTTCAGATGCAGACAAATGTACTAAATGTCCAGAAGATCAACATCCAAACACCAATCGAGTTCTCTGTATTCCTAAAATGAAAAGCTATCTTTCTTATGAGGAAAATCTGGGGATCATCCTGACTGCCATTGCCTTGTTCCTCTCTTTAACCACAGGCTTTGGTTTGAGGATCTTCATTAAATTCATGGAAACTCCCATTGTCAAAGCCAACAACCGGGACCTCTCCTATATCCTTCTGGTCTCCCTCCTGCTTTCCATCTTGACTTCCTTCCTATTCATTGGCAAGCCAAGGAGAGTAACCTGCCTCCTCCGACAAACAGCCTTCAGCATTATATTCTCACTTGCCATTTCTTCAATCTTGGCCAAAACCATCACAGTGGTGTTAGCCTTCTTGGCCACAAAACCAGGGAATAAAGTGCAGAAATGGTTGGGGAAGAGCTTGGCCAACTCCATTGTCCTTTCTTGTTCTGCCTTCCAAGTTGTCATATGCAGCATCTGGTTGGGAACCTTTCCACCGTTCCCTGACTCTGACATGCACTCCCAACCTAGAGAGATGATCCTCCAGTGTAATGAAGGTTCTGTCACCATGTTTTATATTGCCCTTGGGTACATGGGCTTCCTGTCTGCTGTCTGCTTCATGGTGGCTTTTCTGGCCAGGAATCTCCCTGGGGCCTTCAACGAAGCCAAACTGATCTCCTTCAGCATGCTGGTCTTCTGCAGTGTCTGGGTGTCCTTTGTGCCTGCCTACCTGAGCACCAAGGGGAAATACATGGTGGCTGTTCAGGTCTTCTCCATCTTGACCTCCAGTGCTGGCTTGCTGGGCTGCATCTTCAGCCCCAAGTGCTACATTATGATTTTTAGGCCAGATCTGAATACCAAAGAACACCTGATGTCAAAATAAAGTAGAAAAATAACTTTTACAAATTAATTGTTTTCAGAAATGTCATTTCAAGAGCCTCCAACCCAATCCTACCTGGACAGCCTAAGGTGTGGTTAGAAACCTCTCTTCTAAGACACGTGGTGGGCTGTTGAGCATTTCTGACCTCACAGTCAGCATTTCTAGTACAGCGGATTATTATTATTATTATTATTATTATTATTATTATTATTATTATTATTATTATTATTATTTTAATTATGTATTTAATTTCTATACTGCCCTTCTCCCGAAGGACTCAGGGCAGTGCACAGCGAACAGTAAAGCAAATCCAAATACAAAATGTAAAAACATTTTAAAAACATATTAAACAATTGGCCTTAATCATTAAGAATAAATCCCAGTTAAAAATCATGTCTAGGACAGCCTAGCTTGTTGGAATAATAGCGTCTTGAGGGCACGGTGAAAGGTGCGTAGGTCAGGGATCCTCCTTATCTCCAATCTTTGGAAATGTTTAGTGATAAATTGAAGAGAGGAGAAGCTCAAAAAATGCCACCGATTGAAACACTGTCTTTGATTGTATGGAATCATAAAGTGTTTTTATGTTCTGTTTTGTTTTTGTTTTTGAAAAATATTTTTTTTATAAAAAAAAAGACATATAAAATATCACAGATATGTAAAAAGCAATTCCTTATTTTAAGGCCTAGAAAAATCATATCTTTTCTGAAACTGGAAAGATGGTAAAGACATTACCAGGCATATCTCACTGGGAGGACACCCAAAACTTGCGAGGTTCCCCAGAAGGCTCTCCCACTGGAGGCCGCCAGTCAACACTGTTTGAAAGACAGCACCCAGATGAGTCCCTCTCTGTGGGAGTGTATTAGCTGGTGGGAGGCTATCGGCAGCAGAAGGCAGTCTCATAAGTACCCTGGTCCTAAGCCATGGAGTGCTTTAAAGATGGTCACCAGCACATTGAATCGCACCCGGAAGACCACCAGGAGCCAGTGCAGCTCGCGCATGAAGGGTGTTACATGGGTGCGCCAAGTCGCTCCCATAATCATCCGTGCGGCCGCATTCTGGACCAGTTGGAGCCTCCGAGTGCTCTTCAAGGGGAGCCCCATGTAGAGAGCATTACAGTAGTCCAGACGGGAACTGACGAGGGCATGAGTGACCGTGCGCCAGGAGTCCCGGTCCAGAAAGAGGCGCAACTGGTGAATCAGGCAAACCTGATGAAACCTCCTCCCCGGCCACAGCCGTCACATGCTTTTGTAGGAGATCATCCTACAATGTAATGAAGGAATGTTTTATATTGTCCTTGGGTACATGGACTTCCTATCTGCTGTCTGCTTCATGGTGGCTTTTCTGGCTAGGAATCTCCCTGGGGCCTTCAACAAAGCCAAGCTGATCTCCTTCAGCATGCTGGTCTTCTGCAGCGTCTGGGTTTCCTTTGTGCCCACCTACCTGAGCACCAAAGGGAAGTACACAGTGGCTGTTCAGGTCTTTTCCATCTTTGCCTCCAGTGCTGGACTGCTGGGCTGCATCTTCTTCCCTAAGTGCTATATTATCCTGACGCCAGAGCTAAACACTAAGGAACATCTCATGATAAAAGTAGGGAAGTGAGAGAAAAATTGTTTCTTAGGTGCCTTTTTAAATGATTCATTGCATTGATTATTGGCTACTGTCTGTCACAAATCTTTGATTCTCCTGGATAAAATGTCTGTTCTCTTTACTGTGCCCCTCTGCCTTTGAAATGATGCATTAAGGAAGGTCTTTTTGGTCCTGTCCAGAGAAAACATTGGGTTCTTTTCCAGTTCTTTTCCTGCAACATTTGAAAAGGTAGCTGTGCATTTGTAAGAAAAGCAGTGGACACAGCTGGATTCTGATCAGAAAGTCTTACTTGGGGAAGTCATGCTGGAGAACTCAAAGAATGTGGCCTATCCATGTAAAGGCCCTCCTTGGGGAAGGAAATTTGTACCAGAAATACCATATTTTTTGTAGTATAAGATGCACCAGAGTACAGGACACAGCTTAGTTTTTAGGAAGGAAAATAGGGGGGGAATCTGCCTACTAGGTATTCATCTGGCTAGTGTCCTTACTCTGGCCAGCTTCAGCACATTAGTTTGCTGGTTTTTTATCTCCTGCTTTGGGATAAAACAGCTTCTAAGGCACAGTTGAGAGGAAGCAGCAATGAGAAAAGCAGGCAAAGCATGGGGGGAGATTGCTTCACTTGGCTATCGCCTAGTTAGGGCTGAAAAAAAGCTTCTAAAGAATCTGATGAAAAATCCTCCAGGTCACGGCCATCAAGTGTTCTTCTAAAGACAGCCATGAGTATAGGAGGACACCCAAGTTGCGAGCCCTTTCCGTGGGGGCCAATGATTCGCCCCCAATAGTCAGCGATGGCACCAGCTGACTATATTGGGATGTCGGAAACCACAGCCGCTCGGTCTTGGATGGGTTGAGCCTGAGCCTGTTCCTCCCCATCCAGATCCGTACGGCCTCCAGGCACCGGGACATCACTTCAAGGGCATCGTTTGGGTGGTCTGGGGTGGAGATGTACAGCTGGGTGTCATCAGCGTACTGATGGTACTCCACCCCAAAACCACAGATGATCTCGCCCAGTGGCTTTACATAAATGTTGAACAAAAGGAGCGAGAGGACCGATCGTCATTTTAGAGAATGACTCCCTTGGCCTCTGTCCCTCTGATCGTCCTGGACCATCGGTCCATCTCTGACAGAGTAGTTCCTCTGAGTGGCATGTTAGACAAGCTCTCCTTTCTGCCCTTCTAAGGTTCCTGTGAAAATTTCTTACAATACACCAAAGCTATGTAACTCTGTCTAATATGACTTCTTTTATCAATGTCTTCCAAAATTGGGCATCCTTTAGATGTGGAAGTTTAACTCCCCAAATTCTTAGCAAGCTAAGTTATAGGGGTCTATGAAAATTTGCTGTGGCCCATGCCTCTTCCCATTCATTAAAATTTATGCCGTGTCCAATATTTTTCTCCCATGCACTCATTTGGTTTTTTGTTATATCCTCAGCTCTGTCCTCATCTAATAGATAATGGTATAATTTAGCCAAAATCTTTTTACCTGTTCCCATCAGGACTTTATCCAGCCCATTATATCCTAGTTCTAAGCCGCATTGTTCTTTGTCTTTCTGGTACCTGGATTTTATTTGTAGATAGGTCCACCTATCTACAAATAGATAATGGTGGATAGGTCCACCATTATTCCTTGCTCTCTCAGGGCATCGTTAGATTTGAGATTTCCTCCTTCACCTAAAATGTCTTTATTCCTACACATTTTCTCCATTCCCCACCTATTGGGATAGATCAGGGCCTCCATCGTGGAGAGCCATCTTGGGACTTTTTTATAATATCTCTGCCTAATTCCAGTCCATGTTTGTATCAATGACTCTCTAATTTTATGTCTATGAAAATATGTTTTCTTATTCTTTTCTGTGTCCCATAGGTATGCATGCCACCCTCTCTGTAAATCGTGGCCTTCCAGAGTTAAAATCCTCTTATTTTCCAGAGTGGCCCAGTCCCTTATCCAGACTAGCTTAGCTGCCCTATAATATGTTTCCCAGTAGGGAAGTCCAAATCCTCGTATATTTCTTTTTCCGTTTAAAATTTTAAGAGAGAACCTCGGCTTTTTCCCCTCCCATACAAATTCCCTAATGATTTTGTTTAATTCTGAAAAAAAAAAAAAATCTAGATTCACCGGAATATTTTGATATAAAAATAGTACTTTAGGGAGGATGTTCATCTTAATCGCAGCTATCTTTCCCAAAAGTGACAGTTTCATTTTCTTCCATCTATCCAGGTCTTGTTTCATTTTCCTAATTAAATGGGTATAATTTAATCTTTTAATGTTTTCCACAACTTGGGCATTCTTTAGATGGGGAAGTTTAACTCCCTGAATTCTTAGCAAGCTAGTTCATAGGGGTCTATGACAATTTGCTGTGGCCAACTCGCTACAGCCAACTTGCTGTGGGACAACTCGCTGTGGGGCAACTTGCCACAGCCAACTTGTAGGACAAGAGTTACACTAATATCAAAGAAATGGTGGAATAGAATCATTTAAAAAAAGGATACAGAAGGAGGGACAGAATGAAATGTGAATGGCAACAATTAAATTTTATTTATTTATTTATTGGTTTGATTTATATGCTGCCCTTTTCCGGACACTCAGGGCGGCTTACAATGTGTTAAGCAATAGCCTTCATACTTTTGTATATACCTGCTTAGTAGGGCTTTCGGGGGCCCCCTCCCCCAGCAGAGTTCTTTTTTATACAAAGTCAGCTTATTGCCCCCACAAACCGGGTCCTCATTTTACCTACCTCGAAAGGATGGAAGGCTAGTATGATTTGAATTTGCAATAATTGCTGGCAGCTGGTGTTACTTAACAGTGCTTTAGTCTGTTGCGCCACCAAGGCTCTAAAAAAAATAATAAAAAAATTGTTATTTGTTTTAAATAATTAAATTGAATTGTTAAACTGCCCCACAGTGAGTTGGCTCATTTTCAGAGTTTCACCCTACTTGTGACTCTCTTCCCATTGGGCACCTGCCTGTTGATTCACTCAGAGTTTAGAGATGTGATCCTTGCGGCCATTATCCAAATCATAGTGATTTAGTTGTTGTTTTGATGCTAAATCTCTAAAGACATTTTGGATAGCTTTCAGGTGTCACACAAACAGCAATAATATGCTTTCACCTTGACATCACATCAAATCTTTGTTGGCAAATGTCTTTGTGCTGGAAAATATTGGGGGCCGAAATGGAGAAAGAAAAAAGCTGGACTGGTGTTTTTTTATATAGGCAACGGTTGTGTTTGCTCCCCTCTCCTTCAGACATGTAGCCTCGGCTGGACTCTGTCTGGATTAGGAATCTTCTGAAGCTTCTGTCTTGGAAGAGGGGTTTGGTTTCTTTAAAGCAGACCTCGGTCTGGAGACTCTATCACGAACAAAAGTCATGTTGGTACTTCTCCTGCTTCTGCTACCCCAGGCAGTCTTGGGGAGTCTCAAAGCCAAATGCCTTCTGACTTTGAAGAAGGATGAGGTGCACCCACAGAACTATTACAGACCAGGAGAGCTTCGCATTGGGGGCATCGTCTCTGCAACAAAGGCTGGTTTTCAATCACTACGCTTTAACAAATCTCCTTTGACTCAATTTAATGGGTAAGTCAAAGTTCCTGCACAGTATGAGAGCCACACCATTCCACTCTGATTTCTAACAAGTTCCAGTCTCATCTCTTACAATGAAAGGTCTGATCTGCAAGTTTTTTTCTCTCTCTCTCTTCTTACTTCATCCTTGAGGATTCATTTCCACCCTGTGGCTGTTGAGCCTGATTTGAAATTTTTATTTATTTTTTATTTTTATTTTATTTTTAAATTTATTTTTGTCAAGCATGTATAAGATAACAGATAAAAGTATAAACATGATTATGAATGCATGAAATGGATACAAATAAATGAGGATAGTAGGACAGGGATGGTAGGCATGCTGGTGCACTTCTGCACGGCCCCTTACGGATCTCTTAGGAATGGGGTGAGGTCAACAGTAGACAGTCTAGGGTTAAAATTTTTGGGGGTTGGGGAAGAAACCACAGAGTCAGGTAGTGCATTCCAGGCATTGACCACTCTGTTGCTGAAGTCGTATTCTCTGCAATTGAGTTTGGAAAGGTTTACCTTAAGTTTGTATCTATTGTGTGTTTGTGTATAGTTGTGTTTGAAGCTGAAGTAGTCATTGACAGGTAGGACATTGTAGCAGATAATTTTATGTATTACACTTAAGTCAGACCAAAGGCGGCGAAGTTCTAAGATGTCTAAACCCAAAATTTCAAGCTTAGTGGAATAAAATATTCTCTTGTGGGTAGAGGAGTGGAGGACTCTTCTCATGAAATATCTCTGGACTCTTTCAATTGTACTGATGTCTGATATGCAGATATTCCAGGCAGATGAGCTGTATTTGAGATAGCAAATTCTCAAATAAATCTATAAGATCTTCTATTTTTCTTGATTTTGAAGAACAAGCATCCACTTTTCTTGACATCCTATGAGCAGAGCAGGACTGTGGATGGAGAAGACAGAGTGGTTCTTCCCTTCCAGCCCTCCCTTATCCAACAAAGCACTCAACGTGGCTACAAAAACGGGGGAATGCTTCATTTTCCCCTGCAATAAAAATGAGTTAACCACCACAATTTTTGTTCCATCCCCAAAATCACTAATTAAATAAATGAATCCCAGATCAGAATTGGCTTTCCATACATGTGTGTATCCCGTTTGAGTGAATGCCAGGCATTCTAGCTGGACGATCACTTAAATTAAGTCTCCATTGTAGAAATATGGACAATGTAAACTTCTCCAGAAATTTAGTAATAAATAAGACTTCACATGATGTTAACAATCATGGTTGCTCATTTTGTTTGTGTGTCTGTGTACTTTAATGATCTTATATTTCATATGGAAGAATAGGTCACTATCCAAATATTAAATATTTGGAATGTGACCTAAAAATTTGAAAAAACTAGAATTCCATTGATTGGGAGTTCTGCATACAAATTAGAAAAGAGTGATAGTAGAGGGATTTTGTATATGGTAAGTTCAGGAAGATTATTATATGCACAATGATGGAAGAATAATGAAACTCCCACACTGGAGGACTGGATTGTGGAAATGACAGAATTTGCAGAAATGACAAATTATCTGTTGAAAAGAAGTTTGGGATTCAGAGAAGAGCAACCAAGATGATGAGGGGACTGAAGGCTAACTGGGCATGTCTAGTCTAGTGAAGAGAAGGACCAGGGGAGACATGATAGCAGTGTTCCAATATTTGAGGGGCTGCCACAGAGAGGAGAGGGGTCAAGCTATTTTCCAAGGCACCTGAAGGCCAGACAAGGAATAATGGATGGAAACTGAACAAGGAGAGAGTCAACCTGGAAATAAGGAGAAATTTTCTGACAGTGAGAACAATCAACCAGTGGAACAGCTTGCCCCCAGAAGTTGTGGGAGCTTCATCACTGGAAGCTCTCAAGAAGAGACTGTACTGCCATCTGTCAAAAATGGTGTAGGCTCAGCTTGGGTAGATGGTTGGACTAGATGACCTACAAAGTTCCTTCCAACTCTGTTAATCTGTATCTGTAACTTTCTGTTTTTAATTTCTTCTACCTTTTCTTCTTCCTCTCTTCCCTTCTTCCCTTTCTTTGATTATTTTTTAAATTTATGTAACGTTCTTAATAAATATAAATCTTTAAAAAAGAATTAGACAAAGCTAATAATAATTAGATTATTTCAGACATGATGCATTTGGTATCTTACAATAAAATTGAAATACTCCAGAGTTACAACCAAATAGGTGAGATATTTTTGGAGATTTGAAAAAAAAATACCCATACACAATTTTCTAAAAAATCAATACACAATTAAATGCTCCAAACCTCTCAGTCTTAGGTGGATTAAAAATATTATTGTTCAAAGTGGTTAATTAAATGTTCTTTCCACTGATTATGTTCCAATATATTCATATTTTCAGGATTGCATCAACAGAATACTGGAAATTGCTATCCTTCCTTTTTGCCATCTGGGAGATTAACAAGAATCCCAATATTTCATTCAATGTCACTCTGGGTTACAACATCTATGAAAATTATTTCAGTGCACAAATGACCTCAGAGGCTTTGCTGGACCTGCTTTCGGAGGGGGAGGTCAATGTTCCCAACTACAGCTGTGGAAGGCAAAGAAACACAGTGGTTGTTCTTGAAGAGGCTGATACTGATATCTCCATCCAGATTTCAACCATATTAGCCACCCACAAAATCCCCCAGGTGTGTCTTTGCTGAGAAGATGAATTTTTAGTTATGCAAGTTTCTTTTACACCTGTTATCAATGAAAAGCAAAGTTCTAGTATAGGAATTGTATAAAGGATGAAGGACAAGAACCTGAGCAGACATACCTCCTGCATGGCATTCTTAATGCAGATTTTGCATGTCTACTGGCCATTGGGAAGAACAAAATGCTACACTGAAGGGAGAAGAGAAGCAATGTTAAAGTAAAATGACCAGAGACTCCCTACAAAAGTGGACAATTCCTCCATTAGGGCTAAATTTTTGGATTTATGGGTTTATAGAGTTTCCTTTGTTTCTTTTCAGATCAGTCACAGTTTTATTTCCCAGATTCCAAGTGATAAAACTCAGCTTCCTTTCTTCTACCCAATGCTCCCACCTGAAGAACTTCAGTACCCAGGGATGGTGAAGCTGGTCCTCCATTTCAGGTGGAACTTGGTGGGTCTCCTTGCTCCAGACACTGAGAATGGACAAAGGTTCACAAGGACATTGACTTCCATGCTGATAAAGAATGGCATTTGTCCAATTTTATCACAAACCTTTTCTCCGTCTTCTAGGAAAGTCTTCATAGACTGGAATTTATACCTCAATTGGAGAAAGGCGAATGTCTATATGTATGGTGCTGACATGAATACATTCCTTATAGGGGTTTTCATTATGCACGATATATTTGGAACACTTACTGAACCTCTTAAGGGAAAAGTCCTGATCACCACCGTACGCTGGGATTTCACAATTTATTTGAAAAATAACTACTTTCCCACTCAATATATTCATAGTATTTTTTTCTTTCTTATGAAGAGAAATCAAATGGCAAAGTATGGTGGTTATCAGCAGTTTTATTCTTTCATGTTTCGTCTTGTAAAGAACTCCTTGCTGTGTTCTTATACCAAAGATGCCTTTTCGGTGAAAGTCTGGAGAAGGTGCAGGGAGAGAGAAGAACTGAAGACTCTGAGAAAAGAGAAGATGGATCCGATCCTGGTTCTCAATAGCTATTTCATTTACAACACAATCTGGGCTGTGGCACGGGCCATAAATGCTGCGTGTTTATCCAGACCCAGGAGGACATTTAAAGGTGTTAACAACATGAAAGCAACAATGCTGAAGGCATGGCAGGTATTTCTTTTCTATTGCACAGCTGCTCATTTTATGTTTATTGATGTATATTTTAATTAGTTGGCCTACCATCTTATCACAGGATAACTCATTGCAGTTGAAAATCAATTTTACCATTTTAAACTGGGTTACTATTCTGATATATACACAAATTAAATTAATCCCAACTTTCTATTTCTCTTCCTTTTGCACTTGTTTCATCCTGCTCATTCATTTTATTTTTATACTCCTTTTTAATAGGTACTTGGTAAATATATATATTTTGCCTCCAGCCTCATTCTTCTTGGACTTTTTTCTTCATAAGCAGGAGCACTGCTGTGCCATATAGAATAGAATAGAATAGAATAGAATAGAATAGAATAGAATAGAATAGAATAGAATAGAATAGAATAGAATAGAATAGAATTTTATTGGCCAAGTGTGATTGGACACACAAGGAATTTGTCTTGGTGCATACCCTCTCAAGGTACATAAAAGAAAAGATACATTGGTCAAGAATCATAACATATAGTATAACACTTAATTATATTTATAGGGTACAAATCAGCAATCAAATCATATTAGGAAACAGTCAATATAAATCGTAACGATACCAGTAACAAGGTCATACAGTCATAAGTGGGAGGAGATGGGTGATAGGAACGCTGAGAAGATTAATAGTAATAGTAATGCAGACTTAGTGAATAGTTTGACAGTGTTGAGGGAATTATTTGTTTAGCAGAATGATGGTGTTTGGGAAAAAGCTGTTCTGGAGTCTTATTGTTCTGGTGTGCAATGCTCTATAGCGTCGTTTTGAGGGTAGGAGTTGAAACAGTTCATGTCCAGGATGCGAGCTGGATATTTTCACAGCCCTCCTTTTGACTCGTGCAGGATACAGGTCCTCAATGGAAGGCAGGTTGGAAGTAATTGTTTTTTTCTGCAGTTCTAGTTATCCGCTGAAGTCTGTGTTGCAGAGCCAAACTAGACAGTTGTAGAGGTGCAGACTCAATAATTCCTCTGTAGAACTGGATCAGCAGCTCCTTGGGCAGTTTGAGCTTCCTGAGTTGGCTCAGAAAGAACATTTTTTCTTGTGTTTTTTGATGATATTTTTGATGTTAGGTGTCCATCTACAGTTGAAAAAAAGTGTGCTGCAAATATTAGACAGTCTAACACTTTTGACCAACTCACCTCCTGGGTAGGCCCTCTGTTCCATGACAGCCTTGACTCAGAATGGGTCTCATCTAGAGGTAGGCTGCTGCCAGTTTGGACCGGTTTGGGCAAACCGGTAGTTCTGGCCACTGGCTGGGCCTGTCCACCCACCCCGATGCTATCCCGTCCGATATATCTCACTCTCTCCAGAAGGTGCACACAATTTTCAGTTCTGCACTAGGCGAACCGGTTGTTAAATTATGTAATGCCCACCTCTGGTCTCAACCCTTGACTAAGAACCCCTTTGATTCCTCTCCCCCTACTCAAAACTCTCAGTAGCATCAGAAACATCAAACAGTCTCATCAGGATATGGAGAAACAACTTTGGGCCAAGAAACTAAGCGTACTGAGGCCAGGTCAGAAGATTAAGGGTTGCACTGGGAAAAGTCTAGGATCATCAAGAGTGACGAATGTTCATAAAATATTCCATATATGTTCCATAAAATTGCAAGGAGATTCAGGTTAATGGGGGGCTTTTTGTCAGGTCCGCCTGATACGCCAGTTGCGCCCCTTTCTGGACCGGGACTCCCTACGCACGGTCACTCAAGCACTCGTCACCTCTCGTCTGGACTATTGTAACGCTCTCTACATGGGGCTCCCCTTGGGGTACACCCGGAGTTTCCAACTGGTGCAGAATGCGGTTGCGCGGGGGATTATGGGAGCGACGGGGCGCTCCCATGTGACTCCTCTCCTGCGCGAGCTGCATTGGCTTCCAGTGGACTTCCGGGTGCGCTTCAAGGTGTTGGTGATCACCTTTAAAGCGTTCCATGGCTTAGGGCCAGGGTACTTACGGGACCGCCTTCTGCCACCAATAGCCTCCCACCGGCCGGCTCGCTCCCACAGAGAGGGCCTCCTCAGGGTGCCGTCGGCCAGACAATGCCGGCTGACGACCCCCAGGAGGAGAGCCTTCTCTGTGGTGGCACCTACCCTATGGAACAATCTACCCCCAGAGATACGAGTGATCTCCGACCTTTGGATTTTTCGTCAGGCCCTAAAAACTCATTTTTTTCAGTTAGCCGGTCTGTCTTGATTTTAGGATTAGTTTTAATATTTTAATATTGATTTTAATTGACAAGTTTTTAAATTATAGGCCAAATTTTTTTAAATTATTTTAACTTATTTTTTAACTGATGTTTGTACAGATGTTTTTATCTTGGCTGTTCACCGCCCTAAGTCCAAAAGGAGAAGGGCGGTATAGAAATTTAAATAATAAATAAATAAATAAATAAATAAATAAATAAATAAATAAATAAATAAATAAATAAATGTTAGGGTTCCAAGTAACACCCTCAACGAAAGAAAACTCTGAAGCCTGAGTTTCCTCAAAGTTACATTTTATTAGAGATATCATATTGGCACATCTGGGAAACTCGAATCTGAAAGCTTAAAAGGTTTCCCCTCCTAAAGGAAAGTTCAAGTCCCTGCCCAGCACCCACATGTCCATCACATGGTCCAATCAAAACACCATCCCAACTGGAGATGCCTTCCAGTTCCAACCTCCCAGGTGCAGGGTGAGATGGCCTTGACTTTCTGAGAAAGGAATGTTATTATGACTAAGTATCACCCATACTCCATACAATCCCCCCTTCCAGTTCCCCTCACTAGGAAATGTGGCAGGGCTGAAGGCAAAACGACAGAAATGACTTCCATGCCTGACACCATCTTCATCTCAATGCAGAGTTTCACAAACAGAATGTACTTGTACGGCAAAGCCCCCCCACCCCATAGTTATCCTCAAGGTGAGCAGAGATTTTTTTTCTCTTACTGATCTGCCCATTGACCTGCAGATCAGTTGTTTACAGCATTGTTTTTGTGTGGGGAATTTCTTTTCACTTTGGCTTCACTGGCAGAATTCCTTCAGTGGGCTTGAACACAGCATCCATTTCCTTTAGGGTTTTAAGTTTGGCCCTCATTAGTGGGAGCTACCAGATTGCATCAATCTAAGATCACTCTGGATGGTTTTTTTTTGCTACACTTCCCATTGATTTTCTAACCTCTGCAGTGACAATTATGAATGGGAAGTGATAAAGGGCACCTCCCTTGTTTTCAAAGTCACTCTTGGTACTTCTATGGTATACTTTATGGTATACTAGCTAGATACCAATGCTTCACTATGAAACTATGTGATGGGGCTTGATAAATTGACAATTAAGCTTGAAAATTTATTAGTAGTTACGATTGGCCTCTCCTCTCCCCTTCTCTCCCTCAGCTTTGCCCCACCGAAGCCTATTGTCAGGTTACGATGTCGTCTCATCTATCCTATCCCTTTCTCTCCCTCAGCCTTGCCCCACAGAAGCTCCCGTACCCTATCCCCTTCTCTCCCTCAGCCTTGCCCTACAAAATCCTTCCCTATCCTATTCACTTCTCACCCTCAGGCTTTCTAGCCCCTTCTCTCCCTCAGGCTTGCCCCACAGAATCTTGTCCTATGCTATCCCATTCTCTCCAGTGTTAGTTTCAAGTTGGGAAGGGGAGTAGAACATCTAACTAATTAGCATCAGAGTGTGTTATAATAATATAGGAAATACTAATGGTCTGATGGTCATTTTGAAAAATCCTTTCTTAGTGAGCACCTAGAAGCTAAGACAAACATATGTGGCAAATTTCAATTTTGTAGGCTTTACAGAACTGTTCTGGAGATTTTGTGATTACGGTGTGAGTGGTTTTTCCTTTTAGATAGATAGATAGATAGATAGATAGATAGATAGATAGATAGATAGATAGATAGATAGACAGATTCCACAGGACAGATCCTTCAGTGCAGCCCAAGACTCTATGGAGTCTTTCCCTAGAGCTTTCTCTGTCCTGTATAACACCGTTCATTTTCTCTTCCATTTCAGCTTCATTCTTTCCTTCAGACTTCTCAGTTTCATAATAATTCCATTGATGGGGTATATTTGGATGAGAGAGGAGAGCTAGTAGCAGACCTGGACATTGTAAACACAGTGTTTTTCTCCAATAAATCTGTTAGGAAAGTGACAGTTGGGAGTCTAGAAAGACAGGGATCCTTGGATTTCAACATCAACAAGAATGCTATTGCAAAGATGGAACTGCTGAACAAGGTGGGGAAAAGATTTTATTGTATCCTTCTGGTAGTCTTACCAAGAGGATTGCAGTATTGGGGCAGGAGAAGTCGTCCAAGTTATCCCAGAGAGGAAAGAGATTCAATGGTTAGATGTTCAGGTATCTCTGAGAAAAAATATCCTTAACTATACCAGTTAAATGTTTATCAGTCTTCTGCAAGGGAGCTAGGTTTAAGTCATGGGGAAATTGACTTTGCCAAAGCAGAAAATTCATTCAACTTTGTCAGAGTGCTTGCCGCATGACTGCTATTTTGAGACAACCCAGGAGCAAAATACCATACACAGAGGTTTGTCTTACAAACAGTGGTTTATACACAAGACTTACATACACGTGGTAGGCGCATACCAGAGAAGCATTCAGTCTTCTTCAACTCTACACGGAGAACTACAATGCAAATACATGAGGAGAGAGAGAGAGAGACACTCCCTCATGGCCTCCCTTATATAGACAGCAGCAATAACCATGCTGACTCATCCTCATTGCATCATTCTGGTCCACAGCCTTACGTCAGCTGGTCAGCTTTAAATTGTCATTACCCTGACAAATTTCCCCATGATTATTGATAGTAGGAATTTAAATTACTTTTTTTTAGAATGGGAAAATTTAGAAGTAGCCAAAACCAAAGCAGCAAAATCAGTTCGATGAGCTCAAAGTTTTGGGGAGGCTTCAAATTTAGCAAGGCTAAACCTTGAACTGGAGATCTCCAAACTCTGACATTTTGCTTCTTTTTGGAAATACAATAATTCATTTTGTGAATGTTATTTCTTTCCCTCTCTCTGCCCAGCCCCTGCCCCCTTCCAGATGTGTGGAAAGCTGTCTTCCTGGGTTCATGAAGGTGGCTCAGGAAGGGAAGCCCATCTGCTGCTACAATTGTCGTCCTTGCGCAGAAGGATCCATCTCCACCCTGGAAGGTGGGTGACAGCAAGAGAAAGGGGCAGACTTTGGAGATGACCACAGATCTTGGGATTTTCTATGAACATACATTTTGAAAGGCTTGACCAGAGTGTGTCCCACCTCTTTGAGTCTGGATCAAGGTATTGTAGGGAGTCATGCACCCGACCTCGAAAATGTGGCTAAATAGGACAGCATTATGTCTGTGCGGGCCCAGGCAGGCCCACCTGGAGTCACTGCTATTGGTTCATCCGAATTGGTCTGAATCAGCTGAATGCCACCTCTGTGCTGGAGGCTTTTTTTTTAAATCATTGTCTGAGTTCTGGCCCATGATCAGGAGAGGAGAGGAACCATGAGTTCGGACTGAGACAAACTTCCTCCTTGACCTTAAGATGGTCTTTCTGCTTATAAAAAAGAGAGGGATGCATTCCTATGTCCTCACTCCCTATTTAACTCATCTTCAAGGGGAACTCCACCTGTCTTTCTCCATGGCAAAAATAGGGTTCATCCACTTCAGCTGGCATAAGCTATGCTAGGCGATCGTTCACATGAACTTTTATTTATTTATTTATTTATTTATTATTGAATTTTTATACTGCCGTTCTCCCGAAGGACTCAGAGTGGTATACAGCCACAATAAAACAACATATAATACAAAATTAAAAAAAACAATTTAAAAACGCATTAAATAATTTGGCCCCAGATTAAAACTCAAAGATTAAAACATTCATTACAAATCCTTATTAAGCCAGCCTAGCCTGTTGGAATAGAAAGGTCTTAAGGGCATGGCAAAAGGTACCTAGGTTGGGAATCATGTCTATCCCGGGGGGCAGTTCATTCCAGAGGGCGGGTGCCCCCACAGAGAAGACTCTCCCCCTGGGAGTTGCCAGTCGACATTGTTTGACTGACAGCACCCTGAGGAGTCCCTCTCTGTGGGAGCGTGTTGGTCGGTGGGAGGCCATTGGTGGCAGAAGGCGGTCTCATAAGTATCCCGGTCCTAAGCCATGGAGCGCTTTGAAGATGGTAACCAGCACTTTGAATCGCACCTGGAAGACCACTGGGAGCCAGTGCAGCTCGCGCAGGAGAGGTGTTACATGGGTGTGCCATGTCACTCCCATAATCACCCGCGCGGCCACATTCTGGACCAGTTGGAGCCTCCAAGTGCTCTTCAAGGGGAGCCCCATGTAGAGAGCATTACAGTAGTCCAGATGGGAAGTGACGAGGGCATGAGTGACTGTGAGCAGGGCATCCTGGTCCAGAAAGGGACACAACTGGTGAATCAGGCGAACCTGATAAAAAGCCCCCCTGGCCACAGCTGTCATGTGATCTTCTAAAGACAGCCGTGCATCCAGGAGGACACCCAAATTGCAAGCCCTCTCTGGGGGCTAGGGTCTCACCCCCAATAGCCATCGATGGAACCAGCTGGCAATATCGTGACGCCGGGAGCCATAGCCACTCGGTCTTGGAGGGGTTGAGTCTGAGTCTATTTCTCCCCATCCAGATCTACACGGCTTCCAGGCATCGGGACATCACCGCAAGGGCATCATTGGGGTGGTCCAGGGTGGAGCAACAATGGAACTTCATTCCATTGTAGACTGGATCTCAATGGTGCCTTAAAGCACTAATAAAAGGCTGGGATCCAGTTTTCAACAGGTTCAGAAGTGGAATGGGAAAATTACTGGAACTGCATTCTTTCCTTAAATCTTTTCTTCCTCCCTTCTTCTATTCTCTCTCAACAAGTACATTGATAAAATCATGATATTAAAAAAATGGTATTAATCATTCACACCAACAATTTTACCCAAACAATGCTTTTTGATTAAAGGGAGATCCTATTCTTGCTCTTTTTCAGATGCAGACAAATGTACTAAATGTCTAGAAGATCAACATCCAAACACCAATCGAGTTCGCTGTATTTCTAAAATGAAAAGCTATCTTTCTTATGAGGAAAATCTGGGGATCATCCTGACTACCATTGCCTTGTTCCTCTCTTTAACCACAGGCTTTGGTTTGGGGATCTTCATTAAATTCATGGAAACTCCCATTGTCAAAGCCAACAACCGGGACCTCTCCTATATCCTTCTGGTCTCCCTCTTGCTTTCCATCTTGACTTCCTTCCTATTCATTGGCCAGCCAAGGAAAATAACCTGCCTCCTCCGACAAACAGCCTTCAGCATTATCTTCTCACTTGCCATTTCTTCAATCTTGGCCAAAACCATCACAGTGGTGTTAGCCTTCTTGGCCACAAAACCAGGGAATAAAGTGCAGAGATGGCTGGGGAAGAGCTTGGCCAACTCCATTGTCCTTTCTTGTTCTGCCTTCCAAGTTGTCATCTGCAGCATCTGGTTGGGAACCTTTCCACCGTTCCCTGACTCTGACATGCACTCCCAACCTAGAGAGATCATCCTCCAATGTAATGAAGGTTCTGTCACCATGTTTTATATTGCCCTTGGGTACATGGGCTTCCTGTCTGCTGTCTGCTTCATGGTGGCTTTTCTGGCTAGGAATCTCCCTGGGGCCTTCAACGAAGCCAAGCTGATCTCCTTCAGCATGCTGGTCTTCTGCAGTGTCTGGGTGTCCTTTGTGCCTGCCTACCTGAGCACCAAGGGGAAATACATGGTGGCTGTTCAGGTCTTCTCCATCTTGGCCTCCAGTGCTGGCTTGCTGGGCTGCATCTTCAGCCCCAAGTGCTACATTATCATTTTTAGGCCAGATCTGAATACCAAAGAACATCTGATGTCAAAATAAAGTAGAAAAATAACTTTTACAAATTGATTGTTTTCAGAAATGTCATTTCAAGAGCCTCCAACCCAATCCTACCTGGACAGCCTAAGGTGTGATTAGAAATCTCTCTTCTAAGGGAGGGGTGCTCCCTCACACGTTGAGCATTTCTGACCTCACAGTCAGCATTGCCAGTACAGAGGATGATGATGATGATTTTATTTATTTATTTATTTATTTATTTATTTATTTATTTATTTATTTATTTATTTATTTATTCATTCATTTATTTATTTATTTGATTAATTTCTGAACCGCTCTCTGTGGAAGTGTATTGGCTGGTGGGAGGCTATCGGCATCAGAAGGCGGTCTCATAAGTACCCAGTTCCTAAACCATGGAGTGCTTTAAAGATGGTCACGAGCACCTTGAATCACACCCGGAAGACCACCAGGAGCCAGTGCAGCTCGCGCAGGAAAGGTGTTACATGGGTGCGCCAAGTCGCTCCCATAATCGCCTGCACAGCCGCATTCTGGACCTATTGGAACCTCCAAGTGCTCTTCAAGGGCATCCCCATCAGTGGTGGGTTCCTCCCAGTTCGGTCCGGTTCGGCCGAGCCGGTAACGGTGACGATATGACTTCACCGAACCAGTTCTCCCCCCCCCGCCCTCCCCCCCCCACATTATTCTTACCTTTTATTTGATCCAACCCCCAATCTATTGCTGCCCCCTGAGTCCCAGCTGATGGCTAGAGGAAAAAAAACTGTTTAAATTCTTGCCGCGGGGCTTCAAAGGGCCGCCTATAGCCAGTGGTGGGATTCTGCCAGTTCTAATGGGTTCGGCCGAGCTGTTTGTTAAATTGCTGGCTTGCCCCGCCCCTCCGCACCACTATTTATTGCCAATAAATAGTGGTGGGCAAGGGGCGGGTGGGCCAGCAATTTAACAAATGGTTCGGTGTTTTTTTGTAATTTTATTGGCCTGCGGAGCTTCAGCATAGGCTAATTAGCCCTTGATTAGATCGGCTCCTGACTCTCAGCTGATTTGCTCCCAGCTGTTTTTCTCAGGGCTCTGCTGCTTGCTGGAGCAGATTTTTTTTCCCCTAGCTATGCTGAAAACCGAAACTGAAAATAAAGCAGGCTGTTGTCTTTGCTGTTGCTGCAACGTTGGAAAATTAGGCAGGCAGATTTCTTTTCTTTTTCCTCACCAAAAAAGGTAGGTGCAAACAATGGGAAATTTAGGGAAAAAGAGGAGAGTTCAAGATTTTAAAACACAAAAGAAAAAAAGCTCTATTTAACTAGGGAATTGTAATAATTGAGATACTATTAATTGTATATTGTGTTGAAAGCAGAAATGGTTAAATTGTGGTTTGGAGGAATATATGGGGGAAATTATTTGGTTTATTTTTATTGGTAAATATAATTAATTGATTTGTAAGGAATTGGATTGCATGGAAATAATTGGAATATTCATGTTCATATTGATTAATATACAAGAAAGATAGTTATGTAACTAATTGATTTATATTAAAATGTTGAATTTATATTAAGCAACTGTAATATTATATAATTAACCAATGTGAGGATGGATATAAAAATAGATGACAATGGGAAGGGGTATAATATAGAATAGAAGGGAAAAATTGAATTTGATTAAGATTAGAGATGAGGATGAAGGGTAATATTGGTTTTTTACAAAAATAGATGAAGAATAAAGATGGCAAAAAGGAAATATAGAAATTGTAAATTTAATTGAAATGACTAAACACTGTTTAAATTTGTGAACCGGCCAAATACTCTGTTCAAAGAAAATCCATTGTATGTTTGTATGTGTGTTTCTAATTATTGTTATTTATTCATATTTGTTCTCTTTTATTCTTTAAAGTTTAACAATTCATTCTTTATCTTAATATCTTTATATTTGTTTGGGGTTGGCTTTCTTCCCTTTCATCTTTTTTATTGTACAGCAATCTTTCTCCTCAAACCTACCACCTCTCTCTTTTCTTTCTTTCTCACTTTCTCTTCCTAACCCTCTTCTTCTCCTCCCTACTTCCTCTTCTTTTCTCCTTCTCCTCCTCTCTTCCTCCCTCTCTTACCCTCACTCCTACTCTAATTTCCCTTCCCTTCCTTCATCCCTCTCTATTTCTGTATCCTTTTATGCATATAGACTACTCAGAGGGCTGAAAAAGTTATTTTTGACTGGTCCTCGCACTTTTGACCAGTCCTCCAACTTACGACTGTCCTCACATTTTACGTTTTTGCCCTATCTTGTCACCATGGTGAAGAGAAGCAGTTGTGAAATGAGTGACATGGTTGTTAAGAATGCTGAATGGGCATAAATGTGAGGATGGTCATAAATGTGAGGACCAGTCAAAAGTGCAAGGACCTGTCAGAAATGATTTTTTTCAGCCCTCTGAGTAGTCCCTATACACATAGCCACGCCCACCCAGTCACATTACCTCCAAGCCATGCCCACAAAATAAGCCACGCACACAGAACCGGTAGTAAAAAAAATTAGAACCCACCCCTGATCCCCATGTAGAGAGCATTACATTAGTCCAGACGGGAACTGATGAGGGCATGAGTGACCGTGCGCAAGGAGTCCCGGTCCAGAAAGGGGCCCAACTGGTGAATCAGGCAAACCTGATGAAACCCCCTCCCCGGCCATAGCCGTCACATGCTCTTGTAGCAGATCATCCTACAATGTAATGAAGGAATGTTTTATATTGCCCTTGGGTACATGGGCTTCCTGTCTGCTGTCTTCTTCATGGTGGCTTTTCTGGCCAGGAATCTCCCTGGGGCCTTCAACGAAGCCAAGCTGATCTCCTTCAGCATGCTGGTCTTCTGCAGCGTCTGGGTGTCCTTTGTGCCCGCCTACCTGAGCACCAAAGGGAAGTACACAGTGACTGTTCAGGTCTTTTCCATCTTTGCCTCCAGTGCTGGGCTTCTGGGCTGCATCTTCTTCCCTAAGTGCTATATTATCATCCTGACGCCAGAGCTAAACACTAAGGAACATCTCATGATAAAAGTAGGGAAGTGAGAGAAAAATTGTTTCTTAGGTGCCTTTTTAAATGATTCATTGCATTGATTATTGGCTACTGTATGTCACAAATCTTTGATTCTCCTGGATAAAATGTCTGTTCTCTTTAATGTGCCTCTCTGCCTTTGAAATGATGTGTTAAGGAAGGTCTTCTTGGTCCTGTCCAGAGAAAACATTGGGTTCTTTTCCAGTTCTTTTCCTGCAAAATTTGAAAAGGTAGCTGTGTATTTGTAAGAAAAGCAGTGGACACTGCTGGATTCTGATCAGAAAGTCTTACTTGGGGAAGTCATGCTGGAGAATTCAAGGAATGTGGCCTATCCATGTAAGGACCCTCCTTGGAGAAGGAAATTTGTACCAGAAATACTGTATTTTTTGTAGTATAAGATGCACCAGAGTATAGGACGCAGTTTAGTTTTGAGGGAGGAAAATGGGGGGAGGGGTTGGAATCTGCCTACTAGGTATTCATCTGGCTAGTGTCCTTACTCTGGCCAGCTTCAGCACATTAGTTTGCTGGTTTTTTATCTCCTGCTTGGGGATCAAACAGCTTCTAAGGCACAGCTGAGAGGAAGCAGCAATGAGAAAAGCAGGCAAAGCATGGGGGGAGATTGCTTCACTCGGCTAGCGCCTAGTTAAGGCTGAAAAAAAGCTTCTAAAGAACAGCTGAGAGTCGGAGCGCCTCGTTAAAGCACAGTGGAGAGTAGAGGGAGCAGGCAAAACTGGGAAGATCACTCACTAGTGCCTCATTAGTGCCTCGTTACGGCTGAAAAAAAGCTTCAAAAAAGCTATAAGTATAAAACACACCCAAATTTTCAGCCTCTTTTTTGGGGGGGCGAGGGATTACTCCAAAAAATACGGATTAGATGGGCTGGTTTCTTCCAGGAAATAGCTAAACTAGAATTCTTGGTGGAAGAAGTAGAAAGTCCCTTTATCTGGACTGGCTGATATCTAATGAGGCATGCCATTTGAGCCTTTTGAAACTCGGAATTGAGGAAGCTCCTCCATTAAGTTTGCTGCCCAAACTCATCAAGAAGAGATTAACTCTGTAATTTTATTTATTTTATTTATTGAATTTTTTTACCGCCATACTCCCGAAGGACTCAGGGCGGTGAACAGCCATAGGAATAAAACATATAAATATCAAATTTAAAATAGATTAAAACGAATTAAATAATTTGGCTGAACAAATTTAAAACCCCAATAATTTAAAACCAGATTTAAAATTTCCATTTTAAAAAGGGAAAAGACTTAGGTCAGGCCGGCTTGATGAAATAGGAAGGTCTTAAGCGCGCAACGGAAGGTACGCAGATCCGGAATCCTCCGTATCTCTGGGGGGAGCTCGTTCCAGATAGTAGGTGCCCCCACAGAGAAGGCTCACCTCCTGGGTGCCGCCAGTCGACATTGTTTGGCCGATGGCACCAGGAGGAGCCCCTCTCTATGGGAGCGTACTGGTCGTTGGGAGGCTATTGGTGGTAGCAGGCGGTCCCGTAAATAACCAGATCCTAAGCCATGGAGCGCTCTAAAGGTGATAACCAAAACCTTGAAGCGCACTCGGAAGACCACCAGGAGCCAGTGCAGCTCGCGCAGGAGAGGTGTTACATGGGAGCGCCACGTCGCTCCCATCACCACCCGCACGGCCGCAATCTGCGCCAGTTGGAGCCTCCGAGTGCTCCTCAAGGGGAGGTCCATGTAGAGAGCATTACAATAGTCCAGATGGGAGGTGACGAGGACATGAGTGACCGTGCGTAAGGAGTCCCGATCTAGAAAGGGACGCAACTGGCGAATAAGGCGAACCTGATGAAAAATCCTCCCGGTCACGGCCGTCAAGTGTTCTTCTAAAGACAGCTGTGAGTCCAGGAGGACACCCAAGTTGCGAGCCCTTTCCGTGGGGGCCAATGATTCACCCCCAATAGTGAGCGATGGCATCGGGACATCGGAAACCACAGCCACTCGGTCTTGGATGGGTTGAGCCTGAGCCTGTTCCTCCCCATCCAGATCCGTACGGCCTCCAGGCACCGGGACATCACTTCAAGGGCATCGTTGGGGTGGTCTGGGGTGGAGATGTACAGCTGGGTGTCGTCAGCGTACTGATAGTACTCCACCCCGAAACCACGGATGATCTCGCCCAGTGGCTTTACATAAATGTTGAACAAAAGGGGCGAGAGGACCGATCGTCATTTTAGAGGATGACTCCCTTGGCCTCTGTCCCTCTGATCGTCCTGGACCATCTGTCCATCTCTGACAGAGTAGTTCCTCTGAGTGGCATGTTAGACAAGCTCTCCTTTCCGCCCTTCTAAGGTTCCTTTGAAAATTTCTTACAATTCACCAAAGCTAAGTAACTCTGTCTAATATGACTTCTTTTATCAATGTCTTCCACAACTTGGGCATCCTTTAGATGTGGAAGTTTAACTCCCCAAATTCTTAGCAAGCTAAGTTATAGGGGTATATGAAAATTTGCTATGGCCCATGCCTCTTCCCATTAATTAAAATTTATGCCGTGTCCAATATTTTTCTCCCATGCACTCATTTGGTTTTTTGTTATATCCTCAGCTCTGTCTTCATCTAATAGATAATGGTATAATTTAGCCAAAATCTTTTTACCTGTTCCCATCAGGACTTTATCCAGCCCATTATATCCTAGTTCTAAGCCGCATTGTTCTTTGTCTTTCTAGTACCTGGATTTTATTTGTAGATAGGTCCACCCATCTACAAATAGATAATGGTGGATAGGTCCACCATTATTCCTTGCTCTCTCAGGCATCATTAGATTTGAGATTTCCTCCTTCACCTAAAATGTCTTTATACCTACACATTTTCTCCATTCCCCACCTATTGGGATAGATCAGGGCCTCCATCGTGGAGAGCCATCTTGGCACTTTTTTTATAATATCTCTGCCTAATTCCAGTCCATGTTTGTATCAATGACTCTCTAATTTTATGTCTATGAAAATATGTTTTCTTATTCTTTTCTGTGTCCCATAGGTATGCATGCCACCCTCTCTGTAAATCGTGGCCTTCCAGAGTTAAAATCCTCTTATTTTCCAGAGTGGCCCAGTCCCTTATCCAGACTAGCTTAGCTGCCCTATAATATGTTTCCCAGTAGGGAAGTCCAAATCCTCGTATATTTCTTTTTCCCTTTAAAATTTTAAGAGAGAACCTCGGCTTTTTCCCCTCCCATACAAATTCCCTAATGATTTTGTTTAATTCTGAAAATATATATATATATCTAGATTCACCGGAATATTTTGATATAAAAATAGTACTTTAGGGAGGATGTTCATCTTAATCGCAGCTATCTTTCCCAAAAGTGACAGTTTTATTTTCTTCCATCTATCCAGGTCTTGTTTCGTTTTCCTAATTAAATGGATATAATTATCATCTTTTAATGTTTTCCACAACTTGGGCATTCTTTAGATGGGGAAGTTTAACTCCCTGAATTCTTAGCAAGCTAGTTCATAGGGGTCTATGAAAATTTACTGTGGCCAACATGCTACAGCCAACTTGCTGTGGGACAACTCGCTGTGGGGCAACTTGCCACAGCCAACTTGTTGTAGGACAAGAGTTACACTAATATCAAAGAAATGGTGGAATAGAATCATTAAAAAAAAAGGATACAGAAGGAGGGACAGAATGAAATGTGAATGGCAACAATTAAAATTTATTTATTTATTTATTGGTTTGATTTATATGCTGCCTTTTTCCGGACACTCAGGGCAGCTTACAATGCGTTAAGCAATAGCCTTCATACTTTTGTATATACCTGCTTAGTAGGGCTTTTGCGCTCCCCCCTCCTCCAGCGGAGTTCTTTTTTATACAAAGTCAGCTTATTGCCCCCACAAACCGGGTCCTCATTTTACCTACCTCGAAAAGATGGAAGGCTGGTGAGATTTGAATTTGCAATAATTGCAGGCAGCTGGTGTTACTTAACAGTGCTTTAGTCTGTTGCGCCATCAAGGCTCTAAAAAAAAATGTTATTTATTTTAAATAATTAAATTGAATTGTTAAATTGCCCCATAGTGAGTTGGCTCATTTTCAGAGTTTCACCCTACTTGTGACTCTCTTCCCATTGGGCACCTGCCTGTTGACTCACTCAGAGTTTAGAGATGTGATCCTTGCGGCCATTATCCAAATCATAGTGATTTAGTTGTTGTTTTGATGCTAAATCTCTAAAGACATTTTGGATAGCTTTCAGATGTCACACAAACAGCAATAATATGCTTTCGCCTTGACATCACATCAAAACTTTCTGGATTAGGAATCTTCTGAAGCTTCTGTCTTGGAAGAGGGGTTTGGTTTCTTTAAAGCAGACCTCAGTCTGGAGACTCTATCAGGAACAAAAGTCATGTTGGTACTTCTCCTGCTTCTGCTACCCCAGGCAGTCTTGGGGAGTCTCAAAGCCAAATGTCTTCTGACTTTGAAGAAGAATGAGGTGCACCCACAGAACTATTACAGACCAGGAGAGCTTCACATTGGGGGCATCGTCTCTGCAACAAAGGCTGGTTTTCAATCACTACGCTTTAACAAATCTCCTTTGACTAAATTTGATTGGTAAGTCAAAGTTCCTGCACAGCATGAGAGCCACACCATTCCACCCTGATTTCTAACAAGTTCCAGTCTCATCTCTTCCAATGAAAGGTCTGATCTGCAAGTTTTTTTCTCTCTCTCTCTTCTTACTTCATCCTTGAGGATTCATTTCCACCCTGTGGCTGTTGAGCCTGATTTGAAATATTTATTTATTTTTTATTTTTATTTTATTTTTAAATTTATTTTTGTCAAGCATGTATAAGATAACAGATAAAAGTATAAACATGATTATGAATGCATGAAATGGATACAAATAAATGGGGATAGTAGGACAGGGATGGTAGGCACGCCGGTGCACTTCTGCACGGCCCCTTACGGATCTCTTAGGAATGGGGTGAGGTCAACAGTAGACAGTCTAGGGTTAAAATTTGTGGGGGTTGGGGAAGAAACCACAGAGTCATGTAGTGCATTCCAGGCATCGACATCTCTGTTGCTAAAGTCATATTTTTTGCAATTGAGTTTGGAGAGGTTTACCTTAAGTTAGTATCTATTGTATGTTTGTGAACGGTAGTGGTTGAAGCTGAAGTAGTCATTGACAGGTAGGACATTGTAACAGATAATTTTATGTATTACACTCAGGTCAGACCGAAGGCGGCATAGTTCTAAGTTTTCTAAGTCCAAAATTTCAAGCCTGGTGGCATAAAATATTCTCTTGTGGGTAGAGGAGTGGAGGACTCTTCTCATGAAATATCTCTGGACTCTTTCAATTATACTGATGTCCGATATGCAGAGTGGGTTCCAGGCAGATGAGCTGTATTTGAGATAGCAAATTCTCAAATAAATCTATAAGATCTTCTATTTTTCTTGATTTTGAAGAACAAGCATCCACTTTTCTTCACATCCTATGAGCAGAGCAGGACTGTGGATGGAGAAGACAGAGTGGTTCTTCCCTTCCAGCCCTCCCTTATCCAACAAAGCAGTCAACGTGGCTACAAAAATGGGGGAATGCTTCATTTTCCCCTGCAATAAAAATGAGTTAACCACCACAATTTTTGTTCCATCCCCAAAATCACTAATTAAATAAATGAATCCCAGATCAGAATTGGCTTTCGATACATGTGTGTATCCCGTTTGAGTGAATGCCAGGCATTCTAGCTGGACAATCACTTAAATTAAGTCTCCATTGTAGAAATATGGACAATGTAAACTTCTCCAGAAATTTAGTAATAAATAAGACTTCACATGATGTTAACAATCATGGTTGCTCATTTTGTTTGTGTGTCTGTGTACTTTAATGATCTTATATTTCATATGGAAGAATAGGTCACTATCCAAATATTAAATATTTGAAATGTAACCTAAAAATTTGAAGAAACTAGAATTCCATTGATTGGGAGTTCTGCATACAAATTAGAAAAGAGTGATAGTAGAGGGATTTTGTATATGGTAAGTTCAGGAAGATTATTATATGCACAATGATGGAAGAATAATGAAACTCCCACACTGGAGGACTGGATTGTGGAAATGACAGAATTTGCAGAAATGACAAATTATCTGTTGAAAAGAAGGTTGGGATTCAGAGAAGAGCAACCAAGATGATGAGGGGACTGAAGGCTAACTGGGCATGTCTAGTCTAGTGAAGAGAACATCCAGGGGAGACATGATACCAGTGTTCCAATATTTGAGGGGCTGCCACAGAGAGGAGGGGGGTCAAGCTATTTTCCAAGGCACCTGAAGCCCAGACAAGGAATAATGGATGGAAACTGAACAAGGAGAGAGTCAACCTGGAAATAAGGAGAAATTTTCTGACAGTGAGAACAATCAACCAATGGAACAGCTTGCCCCCAGAAGTTGTGGGAGCTTCATCACTGGAAGCTCTCAAGAAGAGACTGGACTGCCATCTGTCAAAAATGGTGTAGGCTCTGCTTGGGTGGATGGTTGGACTAGATGACCTACAAAGTTCCTTCCAAGTCTGTTAATCTGTATCTGTAACTTTCTGTTTTTAATTTCTTCTACCTTTTCTTCTTCCTCTCTTCCCTTCTTCCCTTTCTTTGACTAATTTTTTAATTTATGTAACCTTCTTAATAAATATAAATCTTAAAAAAAGAATTAGACAAAGCTAATATTATTAGATTATTTCAGACATGATGCATTAGGTATCTTACAATAAAATCGAAATACTGCAGAATTACAATTAAATATATGAGATATTTTTGGAGCTATGAAAAAAAAAAACCATCAGATACACAATTAAATTCTCCAAACCTCTCAGTCTTGGGTGGATTAAAAATATTATTGTTCAAAGGGGTTAATTAAATGTTCTTTCCACTGATTATGTTCCAATATATTCATATTTTCAGGAAAGCATTACCAGAGTACTGGAAATTGCTACCCTTCCATTTTGCCATCTGGGAGATCAACAAGAATCCCAATATTTCATTCAATGTCACTCTGGGTTACAACATCTATCAAAATTATTTCAGTGCACAAATGACCTCAGAGGCTTTGCTGGACCTGCTTTCGGAGGGGGAGGTCAATGTTCCCAACTACAGCTGTGGAAGGCAAAGAAACACAGTGGCTGTTCTTGAAGACGCTGATACTGACATCTCCATCCAGATTTCAACCATATTAGCCACCCACAAAATCCCCCAGGTGTGTCTTTGCTGAGAAGATGAATTTTTAGTCATGCAAGTTTCTTTTACACCTCCTGTTATCAATGAAAAGCAAACTTCTAGTATAGGAATTGTATAAAGGATGAAGGACAAGAACCTGAGCAGACATACCTCCTGCATGGCATTCTTAATGCAGATTTTGCATGTCTACTGGCCATTGGGAAGAACAAAATGCTACACTGAAGGGAGAAGAGAAGCAATGTTAAAGTAAAATGACCAGAGACTCCCTACAAAAGTGGACAATTCCTCCATTAGGGCTAAATTTTTGGATTTATGGGTTTATAGAGTTTCCTTTGTTTCCTTTTCAGATCAGTCACAGTTTTATTTCCCAGATTCCAAGCGATAAAACTCAGCTTCCTTTCTTCTACCCAATACTCCCACCTGAAGAACTTCAGTACCCGGGGATGGTGAAGCTGGTCCTCCATTTCAGGTGGACCTTGGTGGGTCTCCTTGCTCCAGACACTGAGAATGGACAAAGGTTCACAAGGACATTGACTTCCATGCTGATAAAGAATGGCATTTGTCCAATTTTATCACAAACCTTTTCTCCGTCTTCTAGGAAAGTCTTCAAAGACTGGAATTTATACCTCAAATGGAGAAAAGCGAATGTCTATATGTATGGTGCTGACATGAATACATTCCATATGGGGATTTTCATTATGCACAATATATTTGGAACACTTACTGAACCTCTTAAAGGAAAAGTCCTGATCACCACCGTACGCTGGGACTTCACAATTTATTTGAAAGATAACTACCTTCCCACTCAATATATTCATAGTATTTTTTTCTTTCTTATGAAGAGAAATCAAATGGCAAAGTATGGTGGTTATCAGCAGTTTTATTCTTTCATGTTTCGTCTTGTAAAGAACTCCTGGCTGTGTTCTTATACCAAAGATGCCTTTTCGGTGAAAGTCTGGAGAAGGTGCAGGGAGAGAGAAGAACTGGAGACTCTGAGAAAAGAGGAGATGGATCCGATCCTGGTTCTCGATAGCTATTTCATTTACAACACAATCTGGGCTGTGGCACGGGCCATAAATGCTGCGTGTTTATCCAGACCCAGGAGGACATTTAAAGGTGTTAACAACATGAAAGCTCCAATGCTGAAGGCATGGCAGGTATTTCTTTTCTATTGCACAGCTGCCCATTTTATGTTTATTGATGTATATTTTAATTAGTTGGCCTCCCATCTTATCACAGGATAACTCATTGCATTTGAGAATCAATTTTACCATTATAAACTGGGTTACTATTCGGATATATAAACAGATTAAATTAATCCCAACTTTCTATTTCTCTTCCTTTTGCACTTGTTTCATCCTGCTCATTTATTTTATTTTTATACCCCTTTTTAATAGCTACTTGGTAAATATATATATTTTGCCTCCAGCCTCTTTCTTCTTGGACTTTTTTCTTCATAAGCTAGAGCACTGCTGTGCCACCTAGAATAGAATAGAATAGAATAGAATAGAATAGAATAGAATAGAATAGGGTGGGTTGTGGTGGGGTGGGATTGGATGGAATGGAATGGAATGGAATAGAATAGAATAGAATAGAATAGAATAGAATAGAATAGAATAGAATAGAATAGAATAGAATAGAATAGAATTTTATTGGCCAAGTGTGATTGGACACACAAGGAATTTGTCTTGGTGCATACGCTCTCAGGGTACATAAAAGAAAAGATACATTGTTCAAGAATCATAACATATAACACTTAATGATATTTATAGGGTACAAATAAGCAATCAAATCATATTAGGAAACAGTCAATATAAATCGTAAGGATACCAGTAACAAGGTTACAGTCATACAGTCATAAGTGGGAGGAAATGGGTGATAGGAATGCTTAGAAGATTAATAGTAATAGTAATGCAGACTTAGTGAATAGTTTGACAGTGTTGAGGGAATTATTTGTTTAGCAGAATGATGGTGTTTGGGAAAAAACTGTTCTGGAGTCTTATTGTTCTGGTGTGCAATGCTCTATAGCATCGTTTTGAGAGTAGGAGTTGAAGCAGTTTATGTCCAGGATGCGAGCTGGATATTTTCACAGCCCTCCTTTTGACTCGTGCAGAATATAGGTCCTCAATGGAAGGCAGGTTGGAAGTAATTGTTTTTTTCTGCAGTTCTAGTTATCCGCTGAAGTCTGTGTTGCAGAGCCAAACCAGACAGTTGTAGAGGTGCAGACTCAATAATTCCTCTGTAGAACTGGATCAGCAGCTCCTTGGGCAGTTTGAGCTTCCTGAGTTGGCTCAGAAAGAACATTCTTGGTTGTGCTTTTTTGATGACATTTTTGATGTTAGGTGTCCATCTACAGTTGAAAAAAAGTGTGCTGCAAATATTAGGCAGTCTAACACTTTTGACCAACTCACCTCCTGGGTAGGCCCTCTGTTCCATGACAGCCTTGACTCAGAATGGGTCTCATCTAGAGGTAGGCTGCTGCCGGTTCGGACCAGTTTGGGCAAACCGGTAGTTCTGGCCACTGGCTGGGCCTGTCCATCCGCCCCGATGCTATCCCGTCCGATATATCTCACTCTCTCCAGAAGGTGCACGCACATTTTCAGTTCTGTATTAGGCGAACCGGTTGTTAAATTATGTAATGCCCATCTCTGGTCTCAACCCTTGACTAAGAACCCCTTTGATTCCTCTCCCCCTACTCAAAACTCTCAGTAGCATCAGAAACATCAAACAGTCTCATCAGGATATGGAGAAACAACTTTGGGCCAAGAAACTAAGCGTACTGAGGCCAGGTCAGAAGATTAAGGGTTGCACTGGGAATAGTCTAGGATCATCAAGAGAGATGAATGTTCATAAAATATTCCATATATGTTCCATAAAATGGCAAGGAGATTCGGGTTAATGTCAGGGTTCCAAGTAACACCCTCAACGAAAGAAAACTCCAAAGCCTGAGTTTCCTCAAAATTACATTTGATTAGAGATATCATATTGGCACATCTGGGAAACCCAAATCTAAAAGCTTTCAAGGTTTCCCCTCCCAAAGGAAAATTCAAGTCCCTGCCCAGCACCCACATGTCCATCACATGGTCCAATCAAAACACCATCCCAACTGGAGATGCCTCCCAGTTCCAACCTCCCAGGTGCAGGGTGAGATGGCCTTGACTTTCTGAGAAAGGAATGTTATTATGACTAAGTATCACCCATGCTCCATACAATCCCCCTTCCAGTTCCCCTCACTAGGAAATGTGGCAGGGCTGAAGGAAAAACAACAGAAATGACTTCCATGCCTGACATCATCTTCATCTCAATGCAGAATTTCACAAACACAATGTACTTGTAGGGCAACCCCCCCCCCCCGCATAGTTATCCTCAAGGTGAGCAGAGATTTTTTTTTCTCTTAGTGATCTGCCCATTGATCTGCAAATCAGTTGTTTACAGCATTGTTTTTGTGTGGGGAATTTCTTTTCATTTTGGCTTCATTGGCAGAATTCCTTCAGTGGGCTTGAACACAGCATCCATTTCCTTTAGGGTTTTAAGTTTGGCCCTCATTAGTGGGAGCTACCAGATTGCATCAATCTAAGATCACCCTGGATGTTTTCTTTTGCTACACTTCCCATTGATTTTCTAACCTCTGCAGTGACAATTATGAATGGGAAGTGATAAAGGGCACCTCCCTTGTTTTCAAAGTCACTCTTGGTATTTCTATGGTATACTTTATGGTATACTAGCTAGATACCAATGCTTCACTATGAAACTATGTGATGGGGCTTGATAAATTGACAATTAAGCTTGAAAATTAATTAGTAGTTACGATTGGCCTCTCCTCTCCCCTTCTCTCCCTCAGCTTTGCCCCACCGAAGCCTATTGTCAGGTTACGATGTCGTCTCACCTATCCTATCCCTTTCTCTCCCTCAGCCTTGCCCCACAGAAGCTCCCGTACCCTATCCCCTTCTCTCCCTCAGCCTTGCCCTACAAAATCCTTCCCTATCCTATTCACTTCTCACCCTCAGGCTTTCTAGCCCCTTCTCTCCCTCAGGCTTGCCCCACAGAATCTTGTCCTATGCTATCCCATTCTCTCCAGTGTTAGTTTCAAGTTGGGAAGGGGAGTAGAACATCTAACTAATTAGCATCAGAGTGTGTTATAATAATATAGGAAATACTAATGGTCTGATGGTCATTTTGAAAAATCCTTTCTTAGTGAGCACCTAGAAGCTAAGACAAACATATGTGGCAAATTTCAATTTTGTAGGCTTTACAGAACTGTTCTGGAGATTTTGTGATTACGGTGTGAGTGGTTTTTCCTGATAGATAGATAGATAGATAGATAGATAGATAGATAGATAGATAGATAGATTCCACAGGACAGATCCTTCAGTGCAGCCCAAGACTCTATGGAGTCTTTCCCTAGAGCTTTCTCTGTCCTGTATAACACCATTCATTTTCTCTTCCATTTCAGCTTCATTCTTTCCTTCAGACTTCTCAGTTTCATAATAATTCCATTGATGGGGTATATTTGGATGAGAGAGGAGAGCTAGTAGCAGACCTGGACATTGTAAACACAGTGATTTTCTCCAATAAATCTGTTAGCAAAGTGACAGTTGGGAGTCTAGAAAGACAGGGATCCTTGGATTTCAACGTCAACAACTACAAGAATGCTACTGCAAAGATGGAACTGCTGAACAAGGTGGGGAAAAGATTTTATTGTATCCTTCTGGTAGTCTTACCAAGAGGATTGCAGTGTTGGGGCAGGAGAAGTCGTCCAAGTTATTCCAGAGAGGAAAGAGATTCAATGGTTAGATGTTCAGGTATCTCTGAGAAAAAATATCCTTAACTATACCAGTTAAATGTTTATCAGTCTTCTGCAAGGGAGCTAGGTTTAAGTCATGGGGAAATTGACTTTGCCAAAGCAGAAAATTCATTCAATTTTGTCAGAGTGCTTGCCGCATGACTGCTATTTTGAGACAACCCAGGAGCAAAATACCATACACAGAGGTTTGTCTTACAAACAGTGGTTTATACACAAGACTTACATACACGTGGTAGGCGCATACCAGAGAAGCATTCAGTCTTCTTCAACTCTACACGGAGAACTACAATGCAAATACATGAGGAGAGAGAGAGAGAGACACCCCCTCATGGCCTCCCTTATATAGACAGCAGCAATAACCATGCTGACTCATCCTCATTGCATCATTCTGGTCCACAGCCTTATGTCAGCTGGTCAGCTTTAAATTGTCATTACCCTGACAAATTTCCCCATGATTATTTATATTAGGAATTTAAATTATTTTTTTTTTAGAATGTGAAAACTTAGAAGCAGCAAAATCAGTTTGATGAGCTCAAAGTTTTAGGGAGGCTTCAAATTTAGCAAGGCTAAACCTTGAACTGGAGATCCCCAAACTCTGACATTTTGCTTCTTTTTTGAAATACAATAATTCATTTTGTGGATGTTATTTCTTTCCCTCTCTCTGCCCAGGCCCTGCCCTCTTCCAGGTGTGTGGAAAGCTGTCTTCCTGGGTTCATGAAGGTGGCTCAGGAAGGGAAGCCCATCTGCTGCTACAATTGTCGTCCTTGCGCAGAAGGATCCATCTCCACCCTGGAAGGTGGGTGATGGCAAGAGAAAGGGGCAGACTTTGGAGATGACCACAGATCTTGGGATTTTCTATGAACATACATTTGGAAAGGCTTGACCAGAGTGTGTCCCAACTCTTTGAGTCTGGATCAAGATATTGTAGGGAGTCATGCACCCGGCCTCGAAAACGTGGCTAAATAGGACAGCATTATGTCTGGGCGGGCCAAGGCAGGCCCACCTGGAGTCACTGCTATTGGTTCATCCAAATTGGTCTGAATCAGCTGAATGCCACCTCTGTGCTGGAGGCTTTTTTTTTAAATCATTGTCTGAGTTCTGGCCCATGATCAGGAGAGGAGAGGAACCATGAGTTCGGACTGAGACAAACTTCCTCCTTGACCTTAAGATGGTCTTTCTGCTTATACAAAAGAGAGGGATGCATTCCGATGTCCTCACTCCCTATTTAACTCATCTTCAAGGGAACTCCACCGATCTTTCTCCATGGCAAAAATAGGGTTCATCCACTTCAGCTGGCATAAGCTCTGCTAGGCAATCATTCACATGAACTTTTATTTATTTATTTATTTATTCATTTATTTATTTATTCATTTATTGATTTTTTATACTGCCCTTCTCCCGAAGGACTCAGAGCGGTATACAGCCACAATAAAACAACATATAATACAAAATTAAAAAAAACAATTTAAAAATGCATTAAATAATTTGGCCCCAGATTAAAACTCAAAGATTAAAACATTCATTACAAATCCTTATTAAGCCAGCCCAGACTCTTGGAATAGAAAGGTCTTAAGGGCATGGCAAATGTACGTAGGTTGGGAATCATGCCTATCCCAGGGGGCATTTCATTCCAGAGGGCGGGTGCCCCCACAGAGAAGGCTCTCCCCCTCGGGGTTGCAGTTGACATTGTTTGACTGACGGCACCCTGAGGAGTCCCTCTCTGTGGGAGCGTGTTGGTCGGTAGGAGGCCATCAGTGGCAGAAGGTGATCTCATAAGTATCCTGGTCCTAAGCCATGGAGCGCTTTGAAGATGGTAACCAGCACTTTGAATCACACCTGGAAGACCACTGGGAGCCAGTGCACTCGCGCAGGAGAGGTGTTACATGGGTGTGCCATGTCACTCCCATAATCACCCGCACGGCCACATTCTGGACCAGTTGGAGCCTCCAAGTGCTCTTCAAGGGGAGCCCCATGTAGAGAGCATTACAGTAGTCCAGACGGGAAGTGACGAGGGCATGAGTGACTGTGAGCAGGGCATCCTGGTCCAGAAAGGGACATAACTGGTGAATCAGGCGAACCTGATAAAAAGCCCCCCTGGCCACAGCCGTCATGTGATCTTCTAAAGACAGCCGTGCATCCAGGAGGACCCCCAAATTGCAAGCCCTCTCTTGGGGGGGCTAGGGTCTCACCCCCAATAGCCATCGATGGAACCAGCTGTCTATATCGTGATGCCGGGAGCCATAGCCACTCGGTCTTGGAGAGGTTGAGTCTGAATCTATTTCTCCCCATCCAGATCCACACGGCCTCCAGGCATTGGGATATCACGACAAAGGCATCATTGGGGTGGTCCAGGGTGGAGCAACAATGGAACTTCATTCCATTGTAGACTGGATCTCATTGGTGCCTTAAAGCACTAAGGAAAGGCTGGGATCCAGGTTTCAACAGGTTGATAAGTGGAATGGGAAAATTACTGGAACTGCCTTCTTTCCTTAAATCTTTTCTTCCTCCCTCCTTCTATTCTCTCTCAACAAGTACATTGATAAAATCATTGTTACAATTGAAAATACCTAACTTGTTCTCTGTAAATATGTATATTTGTATATATGTTATTGTGTGATGTCATTATGATCTTTCTCATTGATTCCTACTTACCTTTTGCCCTGCCTCCTGTGTATATAAGTTGTTGCTCCTATCAGAACCTGAGCTGTCCAAATGTATTCCTGAGGAAGACAAGAAATAAATATCTTTGTTATAAGAAAGGCTTCAGTCTCTTATATTGGACCTGACCAGAATAATAAAACAAGTAACAAATTGGTAGCAAGAGGATGGTTTGGTTGGCCCAACCAAAAATAAAAATGCAAGAATCACAAAAAGACAAAAGAAGACCTGCCACTAGATATATAACAAAAAGAATGGCAGGCCAGATGACTCCTGACAAAAACACAATAACTGAAGAAATGAAGAAATATACTCAATTCCAAGAAAAGGAATTTCTGACAAACTCCAAAAAATCGATAGATGAAACAGAAGTCACTCCCTCAGCCTCAAACAGGGAAGGTGACATAAAAAGAAAAATACTAGACTTAATAAAAACAACTCCAGATGACTCAAGTCTGATCGCGAAACTCCACAGCCTATCAAACAATCACGGAGCAGCATCAGATGAAGAGATCAAACAAGAAAAATCCACGGTAAGAAAGTCAATTCCTGATTACTACACTAACAATGAAGCTAGCATTGGTTTCCCGCCTTTTTCATGGCAGCCATCTTATCTACCTAATACTCCCAAAATGGCCGACCAATCATTAAAGGAATCCCAAATTTTAAACTACAAAGCGGGAAACAAAACCTACCAAGAAGATGCCTACCCGAGTCCAGAATTAAATAAAAAACAACTATTTAACCAATACAACACTCAACCTACTGAAATTGAAATAAATAATGCCATGCAGGTATTAACTGCAGCATTCGGGACTAAACTAAAAATACCAAACAAACAATCAGAAAATGAAAAAGAAAATTCTAAACTAACACCTATCAAAAGTCAAAAAGAACTAAACTATCTAAAAGAAGAACTAGTCACCCGAGAAAAGACGCACTGGCCATCATACTTACCTGCCGAAGAACACCTTGCTGAGCGACCCAACTTCGCCGCCTATGACGGCCCGCTTCGAGCTCCGCTTCCTGACCGCATCGAGGAACATGGCCGACAAGGCTCCGGTGGATTTTTCTTCGATCGCCGTGACTTCAGAGACTTCCCGACGAGCAGGACAGCATCCCGGGCATTCTTCAGTCACCAGAGGCCCTCCGGAAACAAAGCCGAAGAACAGAAGGCCGACTGGGACTTCATCCCGGGAGATGCAGGCACAGGATCCTCCCTCGTCGACTGCTGGGGAAGAATGAGGACTGAACATGCGCAGAACGAACCTACAAAGAAAAAAGAAGAAGACATAAATACAAGTCAGCACAGATCCAGCCAGAACATAGAGATAAGTAAATACAGACATGTGTCTACCATACCTAAGCCTTATTGCGAGTATGCTAAGGTCATAAACCATGGACAGCTCCTGAACATAAATAACTTCTCACAACACTCAGGGACACTATCTACAGACTTTATAAAATTAAAATTAGATGGAAGCAACTTAATGGAATGGAGCCAGTGTTTACAAATTATATATTTGAGAGAAAATATTTTATTTTTTATTGATAATCCACCAGACAAACCTTGGACTTATGAAATAGACTGCCTCCATCACAAGGCTTATTATTTATTAATTGCTTCTATTTCCCCAAGTATCCTTCCTAGTATTGAACATAATCTAACTGTATCTGAAACATACCAAAAATGATTTAATTTGTTTTATAGCAAAAGTGTAGCCACAACCACTAAAATTTCAAGAGATTTCTATTCTGCCAGACTAAAACATGATACATCTATGAGCGAACATATCCTAAATCTGAATGCAACCAGAGCAGATCTCATCCAAAGCGGGGGGGAAATATTTCTGATAACACTATGAAAAGCATTATAATCAATTCATTAGACCACAGCTGGGATAACTATATTACTTTAATTGATAACTTAAGTTTAGAACAAATTACCTTAGAAAACCTTACCAATAAACTTATTACTGAAGACAGACTTAGAAAGGAACGATTTGCACATCAAAGGGAAGATAGAAATAAAAAAAGGACAGATTTTAGAGTCAGAGACAGATACCCACATGAATGCTCAATATGTGGATCTGAAAGACATCAAAAAAGAGACTGCCCCAAGAACGCAGAATATAGTGATACATATCATCACAAAGATAGAAGAATACATTTCTTAGATAGAACTTCTCCTGACTACAGATATAAACGCAGGGAATCACCACATTCTAAAGAAAAACAAATATACAGAAACAACCCTAGGGAAAACAAAAAAGGATCACTATATGAAATAAAAGACAGTGATACATCAACATCAGATTCACTCAACACATGGCTCATCGATTCTGGAGCCACATGTCATACAACTCACAATAGAAAAATATTAAACAACTTCACAGAAAAGGAATATTACATAAAAGTAGCAAACCAAAATGAAGTACTAGTAAGAGGAGTAGGTGACACGCATATAAAAGGTATAGGAAAAATAGAGGGGGTGCTATTTATACCCGAAATTCCAAATAATATATTGGCAATTCTAAAACTAAGCTTAGAAAATGAGGTAGAGACCACATTCAAAAGTGGAAAAGTATTTATGACTAAAAACAACAGAAACATTGGCAAACTATTCACAAATGAAGGACTAACATATCTACTACCACAAAATAACAAATTAATCTACGCAAACTATCAATTAAAAAACAAAGAGGCAGAGCCAGATAGTCATGAAGAGGGTAATAATAATATACCAACTGTTGAAACTAATATATCAGAAAATTTACACAATGGTAAACCTATACATGACAACTGTACCCATTTACTCCACAGAAAGCTAGGACATGCAAGTTTCCCTGTCATACGGAAAATGGTAGAATGTTCAGAAGACTTAAAAATAAAAAATTGTAAAAATTATTTGGAATGCTCCGTATGCAATTCATCCAAACTCAAAAACAAACCTAAGCCCAAAAAAGCCACTCGCACTACACATTCAATTTTTCAGCTAGTTCATATGGATGTTGTAGGCCCAATGAAACCTTCAATTAAATATAGGAAAAGATACTTTCTAACCATAGTCGATGATTACAGCAAATTTGGTTTTGTGTACACCCTTAATCATAAAAGTGAAGTTTTCAAAAAATGTAAGGAATTCTTTAAAATGGTAGAAACTCAACATAATATTAAAATTAAACAAATAATGACCGACAGAGGGTCGGAATTTTTATCCAACAAATTTTCAAATTGGCTAAAATTACAAGGAATATTACATTTTAAATCTTGTCCCTTCTCCCCCTTTCAAAATGGAGTCTCAGAGAGAGAAAAATGGTTTGCTACAAACCATGATTAAATGTGTGTTAGACGATGCTGGTTTAAGCCAATCATTCTGGTCTGAAGTCCTTACTTATTCCAATTATACTCTAAACCGCTTATGGTCAAGTACACTCAACAAAACTCCATATGAACTCATGTATGGCAAAAAACCAAAAATTGGACATTTACACATATTTGGCGTAACTGCTGATGTATATGTACCCACACAATTGAGACGCAAAGGAAAGAAAGTATCCAAAAGACTAATATTTATGGGGTACGAATCAGGAACCAAGGGATATCGCTTCATTGATAAAAATAACCATTTCATTGTATCCAGATCTGCCGTGTTTCATGAACATGCGAATTGGTCAAAAATACACCTCAACAAGATATATCCAGAATCAAAAAACACTACACAGAGAGAGAGAGAACATTGTTCAACAGATACCAACCCCAAAATTATAACAACAAAAAAACTCAAATACCCAAAAATAATTAAATAATTAAATTAAGGAATCAAGAGAATTCTGAGATATCTGAAATCTAGTGTTGATGTATGTCTATACTTAGAACCATTCATTTCTGAAAAGCCAACTTTGACCTGCTACGCTGATGCAGACTGGGCTGGTGACACAAAGAGCCGAAAAAGCACCTCTGGATATGTTTTTCTTATAAATGGTTGTACGGTGCATTGGTACACTGGCAAACAAAATTTAATTGCCACCTCTACAGCAGAAGCCGAGTACATTTGCCTATCTAAAGCAGTCAATAACCTAAGCTGGTTTGATGATTTGTTATCTAATATATGGGATGAACCTATTTATCCAATTATCATCAATGAAGATAATAAAGCAGCAATAGATATATCAGCTTCCGATGCAATAGGCCAAAGATCTTGACATATCGATATCAAATACAAACCTGTGAGACAATTATCGAGTATAGGATTTATTAAAGCTGTTCATTGCGATACTAGTGAACAAATTGCTGACATTCTCACTAAACCCTTAGCAACCAAACAACATGTATAGTTAACTTCTAAACTTAATGTACAGATATAGAATTAATATTTTACTATTGGTTAGGTATTTTAGAGGGGGATTTGTTACAATTGAAAATACCTAACTTGTTCTCTGTAAATATGTATATCTGTATATACATAAGAGATAAGGAGAATATGTATATTTGTATATATGTTATTGTGTGATGTCATTATGATCTTTCTCATTGGTTCCTACTTACCTTTTGCCCCGACTCCTCTGTGTATAAGTCGTTGCTCCTGTCAGAACCTGAGCTGTCCAAATGTATTCCTGAGGAAGACAAGAAATAAATACCTTTGTTATAAGAAAGGCTTCAGTCTCTTATATTGGGCCTGACAAGAATAATAAAACAAGTAACAATCATGACATGAAAAAAATGGTATTAAGCTGTTCTAGACATCTATATACAATCATTCACACCAACAATTTTACCCAAACAATGCTTTTTCATTAAAGGGAGATCCTATTCTTCCTCTTTTTCAGATGCAGACAAATGTACTAAATGTCCAGAAGATCAACATCCAAACACCAATAGAGTTCGCTGTATTCCTAAAATGAAAAGCTATCTTTCTTATGAGGAAAATCTGGGGATCATCCTGACTGCCATTGCCTTTTTCCTCTCTTTAACCACAGTCTTTAGTTTGGGGATCTTCATTAAATTCATGGAAACTCCCATTGTCAAAGCCAACAACCGGAGCCTCTCCTACATTCTCCTGGTCTCCCTCTTGCTTTCCATCTTGACCTCCTTCCTGTTCATTGGCCAGCCAAGGAGAGTAACCTGCCTCCTCCGACAAACAGCCTTCAGCATTATATTCTCACTTGCCATTTCTTCAATCTTGGCCAAAACCATCACAGTGGTGTTAGCCTTCTTGACCACAAAACCAGGGAATAAAGTGCAGAAATGGTTGGGAAAGAGCTTGGCCAACTCCATTGTCCTTTCTTGTTCTGCCTTCCAAGTTGTCATCTGCAGCATCTGGTTGGGAACCTTTCCACCGTTCCCTGACTCTGACATGCACTCCCAACCCAGAGAGATCATCCTCCAATGTAATGAAGGTTCTGTCACCATGTTTTATAATGCCCTTGGGTACATGGGCTTCCTGTCTTCTGTCTGCTTCATACTGGCTTTTCTGGCTAGGAATCTCCCTGGGGCCTTCAACGAAGCCAAGCTGATCTCCTTCAGCATGCTGGTCTTCTGCAGTGTCTGGGTGTCCTTTGTGCCGGCCTACCTGAGCACCAAGGGGAAATATATGGTGGCTGTTCAGGTCTTCTCCATCTTGGCCTCCAGTGCTGGCTTGCTGGGCTGCATCTTCAGCCCCAAGTGTTACATTATCATTTTTAGGCCAGATCTGAATACCAAAGAACATCTGATGTCAAAATAAAGTAGAAAAATAACTTTTACAAATTGATTGTTTTCAGAAATGTCATTTCAAGAGCCTCCAACCCAATCCTACCTGGACAGCCTAAGGTGTGGTTAGAAATCTCTCTTCTAAGGGAGGGGTGCTCCCTCACACGTTGAGCATTTCTGACCTCACAGTCAGCATTGCCAGTACAGAGGATGATGATGATGATGATTTTATTTATTTATTTATTTATTTATTTATTTATTTATTTATTTATTTATTTATTTATTTATTTGGTTAATTTCTAAACTGCCCTTCTTCCGAAGGACTCAGGGCAGTGCACAGCCAACAGTAAAGCAAATCCAAAGACAAAATTTAAAAACATTTTAAAAATATATTAAACAATTGGCCTTAATCATTAGTAATAAACCCCAGTTAAAAATCATGTCTAGGACACCCCAGCTTGTTGGAATAATAGCGTCTTTTTTTTTTATTGCAAAAGTTTTACAATTACATTTTCACCCCCTTTTTCCCCCCCTCAACCCACCCCAAACTTCCCAACCTCCCTAACCCACCCTAACCCTCCCCTCCCCCACAGACTTCCACACAGTATACTCATATCAAGTAAAAGGAAAAACCCTCCTTTGTATATAAAACTTGAACCCCTCCCTCCCCCTTATAAATTTTCATCTTCATTACATTAACCTGTTTCTATCTTAATATAACATTTTCAAATAAATTTTCATCCTCATTACCTTAAAATATTTCTATCTTAATATAACATTTTCAAATAAATTTTCATCCTCATTACCTTAAAATGTTTCTATCTTAATATAACATTTTCAAATAAAAGCTATTTGATACTTCCTAGTTTGATATTTGTTCTGAACATAATCTATCCACTTCTTCCATTCCCATTCATAAGTCTCTTGTGAACAATCTTTTAGATATGCTGAAATCTTCGCCATCTCTGCAAAACTAGCCATCTTCAAAGTCCATTCCTCGATCGTGGGCAAAACTTCATTTTTCCAGTATTTACCTATCAACAATCTTGCTGCTGTTATCATATACAATATCAATTTTGTTTCACCCAATGTAAAACCCTTAACTATACCCAATAAAAACAATTGTGGAGAAAATTGAATTTTTTTCTTCAAAACATTCTGCATGACCCACCAAATTTTTATCCAAAAAGCCTTAACTTTCTTACAGGTCCACCAAACATGATAATATGTAGCATCTAGACAATCACATCTCCAACATTTAGGCTGCACATTAGGGTACACGACAATTTTTTTGGGTCTAAATGCCATCTATAAAACATTTTATAAAAATTTTCCCTCAGGTTCTGCGACTGTGTAAATTTAACATTCTGAACCCAAATTTTTTCCCATGTTTCCAACATCACTGGTTCCTCAAAATTTTGTGCCCACTTAATCATACAATCTTTAACTAGTTCAGTTTCTGAATCCCTTTCTAACAAAACATTATAAAGTCTTTTAATATGCATTGGACCTTTCTCTTTTATGTGTCTGACCAATTCTTCCTCATACACCATAATACCAGTTTTTTGGTCCTCTTTCCATCTCAATTGCAATTGATTATATTGTAACCAAGTTAGATTAATCCCTTCAGCCAACAATGTCTGTAATGTCTTCAGCTGCCATCTGCCCGCATCTGTAAAAAGAACCTCTTTATATAAAAACCCCCCGAGTGACATTATATTTGTATTCCACAAAGTATGACCAAGATCCAGCCATAGCGGTATTTTATAATCCCAGTTGAGTCGGTTCTTCTTCCAAACTCTCGACAAAGAATCTATAAGTATATGGCTTTTAAATGCTTTATCCACTTTGTTGTCATAAAATAAGTAAGCATGCCATCCAAGTTCAAAATCAAAACTTTCTGCATTCAGTATTCCAGTCTTTTTTCCTCCAAACCAATCACTTGTTAAAGTCAAAGCTGCTGCATCATAATATAACTGTAGGTTTGGAAGTTTAAGACCTCCCCTTTCTGGAACATCTTGCATAATTTTCAATTTCACTCTTGGTTTTTTCTCGTTCCAGACAAACTTATTCACTCCAGTTTGCCACACTTTTAGTTGTTTATCACTTTTAAGCACCGGAATCATTTGAAACAAAAAAAGAAATCTTGGCAAAATGCTCATCTTAACTGCTGCTATTCTTCCAAGTAAAGACAGCTGCAGTTTTTTCCAAGTCTCCATGTCTTTTTGCACCTAATAATAGCGTCTTGAGGGCACGGTGAAAGGTGCGTAGGTCAGGGATCCTCCGTATCTCTGGGGCCAATTCGTTCCAGAGGGCAGGTGTCCCCACAGAGAAGGCTCTCCCCCAGGGGGTCGCCACTCGACACTGTTTGACTGACAGCACCCAGAGGAGTCCCTCTCTGTGGAAGTGTATTGGCTGGTGGGAGGCTATCGGCAGCAGAAGGCGGTCTCATAAGTACCCGGGTCCTAAGCCATGGAGTGCTTTAAAGATGGTCACGAGCACCTTGAATCACACCCGGAAGACCACCAGGAGCCAGTGCAGCTCACGCAGGAAGGGTGTTACATGGGTGTGCCAAGTCGCTCCCATAATCGCCTGCACAGCTGCATTCTGGACCAGTTGGAACCTCCAAGTGCTCTTCAAGGGGATCCCCATCAGTGGTGGGTTCCTCCCGGTTCGGTCCGGTTCGGCCGAGCCGGTAACGGTGACGATATGACTTCACCGAACCAGTTCTCCCCCTGCCCTCCCCCCACCCACCCACGTTATTCTTACCTTTTATTTGATCCAACCCCCAATCTATTGCTGCCCCCTGAGTCCCAGCTGATGGCTAGAGGAAAAAAAACTGTTTAAATTCTTGCCGTGTGGCTTCAAAGGGCCGCCCTATAGCCAGTGGTGGGATTCTGGCAGTTCTAATGGGTTCGGCCGAGCCGTTTGTTAAATTGCTGGCTTGCCCCGCCCCTCCGCACCACTATTTATTGCCAATAAATAGTGGTGGGCGAGAGGCGGGCGGGCCAGCAATTTAACAAATGGTTCAGTGTTTTTTTGTAATTTTATTGGCCTTCAGAGCTTCAGCATAGGCTAATTAGCCCTTGATTAGATCGGCTTCCGACTCTCAGCTGATTTGCTCTCAGCTGTTTTGCTCAGGGCTCTGCTGCTTGCTGGAGCAGATTTTTTTTCCCCTAGCTATGCTGAAAAACGAAACTGAAAGTAAAGCAGGCTGTTGTCTTTGCTTTTGCTGCAATGTTGGAAAATTAGACAGGCAGATTTCTTTTCTTTTTCCTCACCAAAAAAGGTAGGTGCAAACAATGGGAAATTCAGGGAAAAAGAGGAGAGTTCAAGGTTTTAAAACACAAAAGAAAAAAAGCTCTATTTAACTAGGGAATTGTAATAATTGAGATACTATTAATTGTATATTGTGTTGAAAGCAGAAATGGTTAAATTGTGGTTTGGAGGAATATATGGGGGAAATTATTTGGTTTATTTTTATTGGTAAATATAATTAATTGATTTGTAAGAAATTGGATTGCATGGAAATAATTGGAATATTCATGTTCATATTGATTAATATACAAAAAAGGGAGTTATATAACTAATTGATTTATATTAAAATGTTGAATTTATATTAAGCAACTGTAATATTATATAATTAACCAATGTGAGGATGGATATAAAAATAGATGACAATGGGAAGGGGTATAATATAGAATAGGAGGGAAAAATTGAATTTGATTAAGATTAGAGATGAGGATGAAGGGTAATATTGGTTTTTTACAAAAATAGATGAGGAATAAAGATGGCAAAAAGGAAATATAGAAATTGTAAATTTAATTGAAATGACTAAACACTGTTTAAATTTGTGAACCGGCCAAATATTCTGTTCAAAGAAAATACATTGTATGTTTGTATATGTGTTTTTAATTATTGTTATTTATTCATATTTGTTCTCTTTTATTCTTTAAAGTTTAACAATTCATTCTTTATCTTAATATCTTTATATTTGTTTGAGGTTGGCTTTCTTCCCTTTCATCTTTTTTATTGTACAGCAATCTTTCTCCTCAAACCTACCACCTCTCTCTTTTCTTTCTTTCTCACTTTCTCTTCCTCACCCTCTTCTTCTCCTCCCTACTTCCTCTTCTTTTCTCCTTCTCCTCCTCTCTTCCTCCCTCTCTTACTCTCACTCCTACTCTAATTTCCCTTCCCTTCCTTCATCCCTCTCTTTTTCTGTATCCTTTTATGCATATGGACTACTCAGAGGGCTGAAAAAGTTATTTTTGACTGGTCCTCGCACTTTTGACCAGTCCTCCAACTTACGACTGTCCTCACATTTTACATTTTTGCCCTATCTTGTCACCATGGTGAAGAGAAGCAGTTGTGAAATGAGTGACATGGTTGTTAAGAATGCTGCACAGGCATAAATGTGAGGATGGTTATAAGTGTGAGGACCAGTCAAAAGTGCGAGAACCTGTCAGAAATGATTTTTTTCAGCCCTCTGAGTAGTCCCTATACACATAGCCACGCCCACCCAGTCACATGACCTCCAAGCCATGCCCACAAAATAAGCCACTCCCACAGAACCAGTAGTAAAAAAAAATAGAACCCACCCCAGATCCCCATGTAGAGAGCATTACAGTAGTCCAGACAGGAACTGACGAGGGCATGAGTGACCGTGCACAAGGATTCCCGGTCCAGAAAGGGACGCAACTGGTGAATCAGGCAAACCTGATGAAACTCCGCCCCCCCGGGCCACAGCCGTCACATGCTCTTGTAGCAGATCATCCTACAATGTAATGAAGGAATGTTTTATATTGCCCTTGGGTACATGGGCTTCCTATCTGCTGTCTGCTTCATGGTGGCTTTTCTGGCTAGGAATCTCCCTGGGGCCTTCAACAAAGCCAAGCTGATCTCCTTCAGCATGCTGGTCTTCTGCAGCGTCTGGGTGTCCTTTGTGCCCGCCTACCTGAGCACCAAAGGGAAGTACACAGTGGCTGTTCAGGTCTTTCCCATTTTTGCCTCCAGTGCTGGACTGCTGGGCTGCATCTTCTTCCCTAAGTGCTGTATTATCATCCTGACACCAGAGCTAAACACTAAGGAACATCTCATGATAAAAGTAGGGAAGTGAGAGAAAAATGGTTTCTTAGGTGCCTTTTTAAATGATTCATTGCGTTGATTATTGGCTACTGTCTGTCACAAATCTTTGATTCTCCTGGATAAAATGTCTGTTCTCTTTACTGTGCCTCTCTGCCTTTGAAATAATGCATTAAGGAAGGTCTTTTTGGTCCTGTCCAGAGAAAACATTGGGTTATTTTCCAGTTCTTTTCCTGCAACATTTGAAAAGGTAGCTGTGTATTTGTAAGAAAAACAGTGGACACAGCTGGATTCCTATCAGAAAGTCTTACTTGGGGAAGTCATGCTGGAGAATTCAAGGAATGTGGCCTATCCATGTATGGACCCTCCTTGGAGAAACAAATTTGTACCAGAAATACCATATTTTTTGTAGTATAAGATGCACCAGAGTACAGGACACAGCTTAGTTTTTAGGAAGGAAAATAGGGGGGGAATCTGCCTACTAGGTATTCATCTGGCTAGTGTCCTTACTCTGGCCAGCTTCAGCACATTAGTTTGCTGGTTTTTTATCTCCTGCTTTGGGATAAAACACCTTCTAAGGCACAGCTGAGAGGAAGCAGCAATGAGAAAAGCAGGCAAAGCATGGGGGGAGATTGCTTCACTCGGTTAGCACCTAGTTAGGGCTGAAAAAAAGCTTCTAAAGAACAGCTGAGAGTCGGAGCGCCTCGTTAAAGCACAGTGGAGAGTAGAGGCAGCAGGCAAAACTGGGAAGATCACTCACTAGTGCCCCATTAGTGCCTCGTGAGGGCTGAAAAAAAGCTTCAAAAAAGCTATAAGTATAAGACACACCCAAATTTTCAGCCTCTTTTTTGGGGGGGCGAGGGATTACTCCAAAAAATACGGATTAGATGGGCTGGTTTCTTCCAGGAAATAGCTAAACTAGAATTCTTGGTGGAAGAAGTAGAAAGTCCCTTTATCTCGACTGGCTGATATCTAATGAGGCATGCCATTTGGGCCTTTTGAAGCTCGGAATTGAGGAAGCTCCTCCATGAAGTTTTCTGCCCAATCTCATCAAGAAGAGATTAACTCTGCAATTTTATTTATTTTATTTATTGAATTTGTATACCACCCTACTCCTGAAGGACTCAGGGCTGTGAACAGCCATAGGAATAAAGCGTATAAATACAAAATTTAAAATAGATTAAAACAAATTTAAGGGAAAGACTTAGGTCAGGCCGGCTTGATGAAATAGGAAGGTCTTAAGCACGCAACAGAAGGTGCGCAGATCCGGGATCCTCCATATCTCCGGGGGGAGCTCGTTCCAGATAGTAGGTGCTCCCTCAGAGAAGGCTCTCCCCCTGGGGGCCGCCAGTCTGCAGTGTTTGGCCGACGGCACCCGGAGGAGACCCTCTCTATGGGAGTGTACTGGTTGGTGGGAGGCTATTGGTGGTAGCAGGCTGTCCCGTAAATAACCAGGTCCTAAGCCATGGAGCGCTCTAAAGGTGATAACCAAAACCTTGAAGCACACTCGGAAGACCACCGGGAGAGAGTGCAGCTCGCTCAGGAGAGGTGTTACATGGAAGCGCCACGTCGCTCCCATCACCACCCGCATGGCCGCACTCTGCGCCAGTTGGAGCCTCCGAGTGCTCCTCAAGGGGAGCCACATGTAAAGAGTGTTACAATAGTCCAGATGGGAGGTGACGAGGGCATGAGTAACCGTGCGTAAGGAGTCCCGATCTAGAAAGGGACGCAACTGGCAAATCAGGCGAACCTGATGAAAAATCCTCCCGGTCACGGCTGTCAAGTGTTCTTCTAAAGACAGCCATGAGTCCAGGAGGACACCCAAGTTGCGAGCCCTTTCCCTGGGGGCCAATGATTCACCCCCAATAGTCAGCGATGGCACCAGCTGACTATATCGGGACGTCGGAAACCACAGCCGCTCGGTCTTGGATGGGTTGAGCCTGAGCCTGTTCCTCCCCATCCAGATCCGTACGGCCTCCAGGCACTGGGACATCACTTCAAGGGCATCGTTGGGGTGGTCTGGGGTGGAGATGTACAGCTGGGTGTTGTCAGCGTACGGATGGTACTCCACCCCAAAACCACGGATGATCTCGCCCAGCGGCTTTACATAAATGTTGAACAAAAGGGGCGAGAGGACCGATCGTCATTTAAGAGAATGACTCCCTTGGCCTCTGTCCCTCTGATCATCCTGGACCATCTGTCCATCTCTGACAGAGTAGTTCCTCTGAGTGGCATGTTAGACAAGCTCTCCTTTCCGCCCTTCTAAGGTTCCTGTGAAAATTTCTTACAATACACCAAAGCTATGTAACTCTGTCTAATATGACTTCTTTTATCAATGTCTTCCACAACTTGGGCATCCTTTAGATGTGGAAGTTTAACTCCCCAAATTCTTAGCAAGCTAAGTTATAGGGGTCTATGAAAATTTGCTGTGGCCCATGCCTCTTCCCATTCATTAAAATTTATGCCGTGTCCAATATTTTTCTCCCATGCACTCATTTGGTTTTTTGTTATATCCTCAGCTCTGTCTTCATCTAATAGATAATGGTATAATTTAGCCAAAATCTTTTTACCTGTTCCCATCAGGACTTTATCCAGCCCATTATATCCTAGTTCTAAGCCGCATTGTTCTTTGTCTTTCTGGTACCTGGATTTTATTTGTAGATAGGTCCACCTATCTATAAATAGATAATAGTGGATAGGTCCACCATTATTCCTTGCTCTCTCAGGGCATCGTTAGATTTGAGATTTCCTCCTTCACCTAAAATGTCTTTATTCCTACACATTTTCTCCATTCCCCACCTATTGGGATAGATCAGGGCCTCCATCGTGGAGAGCCATCTTGGGACTTTTTTATAATATCTCTGCCTAATTCCACTCCATGTTTGTATCAATGACTCTCTAATTTTATGTCTATGAAAATATCTTCTTATTCTTTTCTGTGTCCCATAGGTATGCATGCCACCCTCTCTGTAAATCGTGGCCTTCCAGAGTTAAAATCCTCTTATTTTCCAGAGTGGCCCAGTCCCTTATCCAGACTAGCTTAGCTGCCCTATAATATGTTTCCCAGTAGGGAAGTCCAAATCCTCGTATATTTCTTTTTCCCTTTAAAATTTTAAGAGAGAACCTCGGCTTTTTCCCCTCCCATACAAATTCCCTAATGATTTTGTTTAATTCTGAAAAAAAAAATTATCTAGATTCACCAGAATATTTTGATATAAAAATAGTACTTTAGGGAGGATGTTCATCTTAATCGCAGCTATCTTTCCCAAAAGTGACAGTTTCATTTTCTTCCATCTATCCAGGTCTTGTTTCATTTTCCTAATTAAATGGGTATAATTTAATCTTTTAATGTTTTCCACAACTTGGGCATTCTTTAGATGGGGAAGTTTAACTCCCTGAATTCTTAGCAAGCTAGTAAATAGGGGTCTATGACAATTTGCTGTGGCCAACTCGCTACAGCCAACTTGCTGTGGGACAACTCGCTGTGGGGCAACTTGCCACAGCCAACTTGTAGGACAAGAGTTACACTAATATCAAAGAAATGGTGGAATAGAATCATTTAAAAAAAGGATACAGAAGGAGGGACAGAATGAAATGTGAATGGCAACAATTAAATTTTATTTATTTATTTATTGGTTTGATTTATATGCTGCCCTTTTCCGGACACTCAGGGCGGCTTACAATGTGTTAAGCAATAGCCTTCATACTTTTGTATATACCTGCTTAGTAGGGCTTTCGGGGGCCCCCTCCTCATTTTACCTACCTCGAAAGGATGGAAGGCTAGTATGATTTGAATTTGCAATAATTGCTGGCAGCTGGTGTTACTTAACAGTGCTTTAGTCTGTTGCACCACCAAGGCTCTAAAAAAAATAATAAAAAAAAATTGTTACTTGTTTTAAATAATTAAATTGAATTGTTAAATTGCCCCACAGTGAGTGGGCTCATTTTCAGAGTTTCACCCTACTTGTGACTCTCTTCCCATTGGGCACCTGCCTGTTGATTCACTCAGAGTTTAGAGATGTGATCCTTGCGGCCATTATCCAAATCATAGTGATTTAGTTGTTGTTTTGATGCTAAATCTCTAAAGACATTTGGGATAGCTTTCAGGTGTCACACAAACAGCAATAATATGCTTTCACCTTGACATCACATCAAATCTTTGTTGGCAAATGTCTTTGTGCTGGAAAATATTGGGGGCCGAAATGGAGAAAGAAAAAAGCTGGACTGGTGTTTTTTTATATAGGCAACGGTTGTGTTTGCTCCCCTCTCCTTCAGACATGTAGCCTCGGCTGGACTCTGTCTGGATTAGGAATCTTCTGAAGCTTCTGTCTTGGAAGAGGGGTTTGGTTTCTTTAAAGCAGACCTCGGTCTGGAGACTCTATCAGGAACAAAAGTCATGTTGGTACTTCTCCTGCTTCTGCTACCCCAGGCAGTCTTGGGGAGTCTCAAAGCCAAATGCCTTCTGACTTTGAAGAAGGATGAGGTGCACCCACAGAACTATTACAGACCAGGAGAGCTTCGCATTGGGGGCATCGTCTCTGCAACAAAGGCTGGTTTTCAATCACTACGCTTTAACAAATCTCCTTTGACTCAATTTAATGGGTAAGTCAAAGTTCCTGCACAGTATGAGAGCCACACCATTCCACCCTGATTTCTAACAAGTTCCAGTCTCATCTCTTACAATGAAAGGTCTGATCTGCAAGTTTTTTTCTCTCTCTCTCTTCTTACTTCATCCTTGAGGATTCATTTCCACCCTGTGGCTGTTGAGCCTGATTTGAAATTTTTATTTATTTTTTATTTTTATTTTATTTTTAAATTTATTTTTGTCAAGCATGTATAAGATAACAGATAAAAGTATAAACATGATTATGAATGCATGAAATGGATACAAATAAATGAGGATAGTAGGACAGGGATGGTAGGCATGCTGGTGCACTTCTGCACGGCCCCTTACGGATCTCTTAGGAATGGGGTGAGGTCAACAGTAGACAGTCTAGGGTTAAAATTTTTGGGGGTTGGGGAAGAAACCACAGAGTCAGGTAGTGCATTCCAGGCATTGACCACTCTGTTGCTGAAGTCGTATTCTCTGCAATTGAGTTTGGAAAGGTTTACCTTAAGTTTGTATCTATTGTGTGTTTGTGTATAGTTGTGTTTGAAGCTGAAGTAGTCATTGACAGGTAGGACATTGTAGCAGATAATTTTATGTATTACACTTAAGTCAGACCAAAGGCGGCGAAGTTCTAAGTTGTCTAAACCCAAAATTTCAAGCCTAGTGGCATAAAATATTCTCTTGTGGGTAGAGGAGTGGAGGACTCTGCTGATGAAATATCTCTGGACTCTTTCAATTGTACTGATGTCTGATATGCAGTGTGGGTTCCAGGCAGATGAGCTGTATTTGAGATAGCAAATTCTCAAATAAATCTATAAGATCTTCTATTTTTCTTGATTTTGAAGAACAAGCATCCACTTTTCTTGACATCCTATGAGCAGAGCAGGACTGTGGATGGAGAAGACAGAGTGGTTCTTCCCTTCCAGCCCTCCCTTATCCAACAAAGCAGTCAAAAATGGCTACAAAAACGGGGGAATGCTTCATTTTCCCCTGCAATAAAAATGAGTTAACCACCACAATTTTTGTTCCATCCCCAAAATCACTAATTAAATAAATGAATCCCAGATCATAATTGGCTTTCCATACATGTGTGTATCCCGTTTGAGTGAATGCCAGGCATTCTAGCTGGACAATCACTTAAATTAAGTCTCCATTGTAGAAATATGGACAATGTAAACTTGTCCAGAAATTTAGTAATAAATAAGACTTCACATGATGTTAACAATCATGGTTGCTCATTTTGTTTGTGTGTCTGTGTACTTTAATGATCTTATATTTCATATGGAAGAATAGGTCACTATCCCACTATTTTGTATATGGTAAATTCAGGAAGATTATTATATGCACAATGATGGAAGAATAATGAAACTCCCACACTGGAGGACTGGATTGTGGAAATGACAGAATTTGCAGAAATGACAAATTATCTGTTGAAAAGAAGTTTGGGATTCAGAGAAGAGCAACCAAGATGATGAGGGGACTGAAGGCTAACTGGGCATGTCTAGTCTAGTGAAGAGAACATCCAGGGGAGACATGATAGCAGTGTTCCAATATTTGAGGGGCTGCCACAGAGAGGAGGGGGGTCAAGCTATTTTCCAAGGCACCTGAAGCCCAGACAAGGAATAATGGATGGAAACTGAACAAGGAGAGAGTCAACCTGGAAATAAGGAGAAATTTTCTGACAGTGAGAACAATCAACCAGTGGAACAGCTTGCCCCCAGAAGTTGTGGGAGCTTCATCACTGGAAGCTCTCAAGAAGAGACTGGACTGCCATCTGTCAAAAATGGTGTAGGCTCAGCTTGGGTAGATGGTTGGACTAGATGACCTACAAAGTTCCTTCCAACTCTGTTAATCTGTATCTGTAACTTTCTGTTTTTAATTTCTTCTACCTTTTCTTCTTCCTCTCTTCCCTTCTTCCCTTTCTTTGATTATTTTTTAAATTTATGTAACGTTCTTAATAAATATAAATCTTAAAAAAAGAATTAGACAAAGCTAATAATAATTAGATTATTTCAGACATGATGCATTTGGTATCTTACAATAAAATTGAAATACTCCAGAGTTACAACCAAATAGGTGAGATATTTTTGGAGATTTGAAAAAAAAATACCCATACACAATTTTCTAAAAAATCAATACACAATTAAATGCTCCAAACCTCTCAGTCTTAGGTGGATTAAAAATATTATTGTTCAAAGTGGTTAATTAAATGTTCTTTCCACTGATTATGTTCCAATATATTCATATTTTCAGGATTGCATCAACAGAATACTGGAAATTGCTATCCTTCCTTTTTGCCATCTGGGAGATTAACAAGAATCCCAATATTTCATTCAATGTCACTCTGGGTTACAACATCTATGAAAATTATTTCAGTGCACAAATGACCTCAGAGGCTTTGCTGGACCTGCTTTCGGAGGGGGAGGTCAATGTTCCCAACTACAGCTGTGGAAGGCAAAGAAACACAGTGGTTGTTCTTGAAGAGGCTGATACTGACATCTCCATCCAGATTTCAACCATATTAGCCACCCACAAAATCCCCCAGGTGTGTCTTTGCTGAGAAGATGAATTTTTAGTTATGCAAGTTTCTTTTACACCTGTTATCAATGAAAAGCAAAGTTCTAGTATAGGAATTGTATAAAGGATGAAGGACAAGAACCTGAGCAGACATACCTCCTGCATGGCATTCTTAATGCAGATTTTGCATGTCTACTGGCCATTGGGAAGAACAAAATGCTACACTGAAGGGAGAAGATAAGCAATGTTAAAGTAAAATGACCAGAGACTCCCTACAAAAGTGGACAATTCCTCCATTAGGGCTAAATTTTTGGATTTATGGGTTTATAGAGTTTCCTTTGTTTCTTTTCAGATCAGTCACAGTTTTATTTCCCAGATTCCAAGTGATAAAACTCAGCTTCCTTTCTTCTACCCAATGCTCCCACCTGAAGAACTTCAGTACCCAGGGATGGTGAAGCTGGTCCTCCATTTCAGGTGGACCTTGGTGGGTCTCCTTGCTCCAGACACTGAGAATGGACAAAGGTTCACAAGGACATTGACTTCCATGCTGATAAAGAATGGCATTTGTCCAATTTTATCACAAACCTTTTCTCCGTCTTCTAGGAAAGTCTTCAAAGACTGGAATTTATACCTCAATTGGAGAAAGGCGAATGTCTATATGTATGGTGCTGACATGAATACATTCCATATGGGGATTTTCATTATGCACGATATATTTGGAACACTTACTGAACCTCTTAAGGGAAAAGTCCTGATCACCACCGTACGCTGGGATTTCACAATTTATTTGAAAAATAACTACCTTCCCACTCAATATATTCATAGTATTTTTTTCTTTCTTATGAAGAGAAATCAAATGGCAAAGCATGGTGGTTATCAGCAGTTTTATTCTTTCATGTTTCATCTTGTAAAGAACTCCTTGCTGTGTTCTTATACCAAAGATGCCTTTTCGGTGAAAGTCTGGAGAAGGTGCAGGGAGAGAGAAGAACTGGAGACTCTGAGAAAAGAGGAGATGGATCCGATCCTGGTTCTCGATAGCTATTTCATTTACAACACAATCTGGGCTGTGGCACGGGCCATAAATGCTGCGTGTTTATCCAGACCCAGGAGGACATTTAAAGGTGTTAACAACATGAAAGCTCCAATGCTGAAGGCATGGCAGGTATTTCTTTTCTATTGCACAGCTGCCCATTTTATGTTTATTGAGGTATATTTTAATTAGTTGGCCTCCCATCTTATCACAGGATAACTCATTGCAGTTGAGAATCAATTTTACCATTATAAACTGGGTTACTATTCGGATATATATATAAATTAAATTAATCCCAACTTTCTATTTCTCTTCCTTTTGCACTTGTTTCATCCTGCTCATTTACTTTATTTTTATACTCCTTTTTAATAGCTACTTGGTAAATATATATATTTTGCCTCCAGCCTCTTTCTTCTTGGACTGTCTTCTTCATAAGCTGGAGCACTGCTTTGCCATCTAGAATAGAATAGAATAGAATAGAATAGAATAGAATAGAATAGAATAGAATAGAATAGAATAGAATAGAATAGAATAGAATTTTATTGGCCAAGTGTGATTGGACACACAACGAATTTGTCTTGGTGCATATGCTCTCAAGGTACATAAAAGAAAAGATACATTGTTCAAGAATAACATATAACACTTAATGATATTTATAGGGTACAAATAAGCAATCAAATCATATTAGGAAACAGTCAATATAAATCGTAAGGATACCAGTAACAAGGTTACAGTCATACAATCATAAGTGGGAGGAGATGGGTGATAGGAATGCTGAGAAGATTAATAGTAATAGTAATGCAGACTTAGTGAATAGTTTGACAGTGTTCATGGAATTATTTGTTTAGCGAATGATGGTGTTCGGGAAAAATATGCTATGGTGTCTTATTATTCTGGTGTGCAATGCTCAATAGTGTCATTTTGAGGGTAGGAGTTGAAACAGTTTATGTCCAGGATGCGAGCTGGATATTTTCACAGCCCTCCTTTTGACTCGTGCAGGATACAAGTTGGAAGTAATTGTTTTTTTCTGCAGTTCTAGTTATCCGCTGAAGTCTGTGTTGCAGAGCCAAACCAGACAGTTGTAGAGGTGCAGACTCAATAATTCCTCCGTAGAACTGGATCAGCAGCTCCTTGGGCAGTTTGAGCTTCCTGAGTTGACTCAGAAAAAACATTCTTTGTTGTGCTTTTTTGATGACATTTTTGATGTTAGGTGTCCATCTACAGTTGAAAAAAAGTGTGCTGCAAATATTAGGCAGTCTGACACTTTTGACCAACTCACCTCCTTGGTAGGCCTTCTGTTCCATGACAGCTTTGACTCAGAATGGGTCTCATCTAGAGGTAGGCTGCTGCCGGTTCAGACCGGTTTGGGCAAACCAGTATTTCCGGCCACTGGCTGGGTCTGTCCACCCGCCCCGATGCTATTCCGTCCGATATATCTCACTCTCTCCAGAAGGTGCACCCATATTTTCAGTTCTGCACTAGGCGAACTGGTTGTTGAATTATGTAAAGCTCACCTCTGGTCTCATCCCTTGACTAAGAACCCCTTTGATTCTTCTCCCCCTACTCAAAACTCTCAGTAGCATCAGAAACATCAAACAGTCTCATCAGGATATGGAGAAACAACTTTGGGCCAAGAAACTAAGCCTACTGAGGCCAGGTCAGAAGATGAAGGGTTGCACTGGGAAAAGTCTAGGATCATCAAGAGTGAGGAATGTTCATACAATATTCCATATATGTTCCATAAAATTGCAAGGAGATTCAGGTTAATGTTAGGGTTCCAAGTAACACCCTCAACGAAAGAAAACTCCGAAGCCTGATTTTCCTCAAAGTTACATTTTATTAGAGATATCATATTGGCACATCTGGGAAACTCGAATCTGAAAGCTTTCAAGGTTTCCCCTCCCAAAGGAAAGTTCAAGTCACTGCCCAGCACCCACATGTCCATCACATGGTCCAATCAAAGCACCATCCCAACTGGAGATGCCTCCCAGTTCCAACCTCCCAGGTGCAGGGTGAGATGGCCTTGACTTTCTGAGAAAGGAATGTTATTATGACTAAGTATCACCCATGCTCCATACAATCCCCCCTTCCAGTTCTCCTCACTAGGAAATGTGGCAGGGCTGAAGGCAAAACGACAGAAATGACTTCCATTCCTGACACCATCTTCATCTCAATGCAGAGTTTCACAAACACAATGTACTTGTACGGCAAAGCCCCCCCACCCCATAGTTATCCTCAAGGTGAGCAGAGATTTTTTTTCTCTTACTGATCTGCCCATTGACCTGCAAATCAGTTGTTTTCATTGGCAGAATTCCTTCAGTGGGCTTGAGCACAGCATCCATTTCCTTTAGGGTTTTAACTTTGGACCTCATTAGTGGGAGCTACCGGATTGCATCAAAGTAAGCTCACCCTGGATGTTTTCTTTTGCTACACTTCCCATTGATTTTCTAACCTCTGCAGTGACAATTATGAATGGGAAGAGATGGTACTTCTAATGGAATCTTTATGGTATACTAGCTGGATAGCAATGCTTTACTATGAAACTATGTGATGGGGCTTGATAAATTGACAGTAAAGCTTGAAAATTAATTACTAGTTACCATTGACCTCTCCTCTCCCCTTTTCTCCCTCAGCTTTGCCCCACAGAAATGTCTCCTATTCTATCCCTTCTCTCCCTCAGGATTTCTAGCCCCTTCTCTCCCTCAGGTTTGCCCCACTGAATCTTCCCCTATCCCCGTGATGGCGAACCTATGGCACGCGTGCCAGAGGTGGCACGCAGAGCCCTATTAGTGGGCACGCCAGCTCAGCTCTGGTGCATATGTGCGCATCGGCCAGCTGATTTTGGGGCCTTCTGAGCCCGCCAGAAGTAGGGGAAAAGGCTGTTTCCTTCCTCTGGAGGGCCTGCGGCGGGGCGGGGGAGGCCCATTTTTCTTTCTTACCTGGCTCCAGATCCCTTCTATTTATCTGGGAAGGGCGAAAATAGCCTTTCCCACTCCCACGGAGGCCTGAAAGGCTCCATTTCCCAACTGCTGGTGGGACAGGAAGTGACTTTTTTGCTCTCCCCAGCCTCCAGAGACTCCTAGAGAGGCTCCTAGAGACTCTTAGAGAGGCTTTGGAGGCTGGGGACAGCAAAAAAATGTCACTTCCTGTCCCACCAGCAGTTGGGAAATGGGGCGTTTCAGGCCTTTGGAAGGCGTCCGAGGGAGTGGGAAAGGCTGTTTTTGCCCTTCCCAGATAATTAGAGAGGATCTGGAACCAGATAAGAAAGAAAAACGGGCCTACCAGGCCATCATGTGCCAGGAGCGCACGCTAATCTCCCCCACCCCCGCCCCCTCCTGGCACGCAATGGCAAAAAGTTTAGCCATCACTGCCCTATCCTACCCCTTCTCTCCATCAGCCTTGCCACACAGAAATGTCTTCTATCCTATCCCCTTCTCTCCCTCAGGCTTTCTAGCCCCTTCTCTCCCTCAGGCTTGCCCCACAGAGTCCTGTCCTATGCTATCCCATTCTCTCCAGAGTTATTTTCAAGTTGGGAAGGGGAGAATAACATCTAACTAATTAGCATCAGATTGCGTTATAATAATAGAGGAAATACTAATGCTCTGATGGTCATTTTGAAAAATCCTTTCTTTTTTTTTTAAATAGTTTTTATTGAATATAAATATTAAAAAAGACATACGTAACATATACACAACGAACATTTATACAACATATACACAAAAAGAATATATCTTCTTAAGCATTTTTTCAGAGTGACGTTCTACAATTCTACTTATAATATATTCCTTCACCTTTCTGTAATCTAATAATATTTTTATTATATATATATGTATCAATCAGTAATATATCCCCTATATTTTTTGTATATTTCTAATTTTTAACCAATTATACCAATTATTCCATATTTTATAATAATCTGATTCTTCTTTTTCTTGTAATTCTTTGGTTAACCTATCCATTTCAGCGCATTCTAGAATTTTCCCTATTACTTCTGTTTCACTTGGTATTTTTTCTTGTTTCCAATTTCTTGCGTAGGTTATTCTTGCAGCAGTTAATATATGAATTGTAAGATATTTGATATCCTTAGGGTATGATTTGTTAAATATTCCTAATAAAAATGTTTCTGGTTCTTTTTCAATCTGTGTTTTTGTTATTTGTTCCAATCATTTTTTGATGTTAGACCAAAATTTCTTTGCTGCCGGGCACGTCCACCATAAATGATAGAAAGTCCCTTGTGCCTTTTTGCACTTCCAACAAATTGGGCTATTTTTAGGTTGTATTTTTGCCAATCTGGTTGGAGACATATGATAAAACATTTTCAGTTGGTTTTCCTTGTACGCCTTGTAATTAATAAATAATTAATTTATTTTCTGAATCTAATATAATTTTATCTATTTCTTGTTTTTGATTATAAATTTCATATGTATTTATATGCTCTCTATATTTGGATTATATTTGAGTGTAAGTCCACCAGTCTACTCCTCTGTGTAAATCTGTCTCCAATTGTTGTTTTGTCTTTAGTTTGCCTTGATAGTCAATTATATCTTTATATCTAATTATTTTTGTCTTATCTGTTAAATTTGGGTGTCTAATTGATTCAGCCGGTGCTAGCCAATTTGGTATCTTCATATAATGTTGTTTTTTTAATTTTAAGCCAAATTTGTAATAGTGAGTTCCTTATTATATGTGTTTTAAAATATGAATGTGTTTTGTATTTCTCATCCCACATAAAGGAGTGCCAGCCAGTTTGAAGTTCGTATCCCTCAATTGTTAAAGTTCTAGAGTTCTTTAATTCTATCCAATCTTTGACCCACGATAGTACTGCTGCTTGGTAGTATATCTCCCAGTCAGGGAGTGCAGCTCCTCCTCTATCTTTTGTATCCTGAAGCAGTTTAAATTTTATTCGTGGCCTTTTCCCTTGCCAAATAAATTTAGATGTTATTTTATTCAGCTTTTCAAAAAACGGTTTGTCTATTTTAATTGGGGTGACCTGAAACAAATATAAAAATTTAGGTAATATAATCATTTTGATGGCCGAAATTCTTCCTAGGAATGAAATGTGTAAATTTCCCCATTTTTCTAAGTCTTTCTTTGTTTGTTCTAGTAATTTATCATAATTGTTTTCTTTAATTGCTGATGTTCTTGTAGATAAACAGATTCCTAGATATTTTATTTTTTTTGTTGTTTGAATTTGTATATTATCTATCAAATCTTTTGTTTGGATTTCCGTAAGGTTTTTAACAATTAGCTTTGACTTACTTTTATTAATTTTTAGTCCAGCCACTTCTCCAAATTCTTCTATTTTTTGGAACAAATTAGGTATAGATTCCATAGGATTTTCTGTCAAAAACACTAAGTCATCAGCAAAGGCTTGAACTTTGTATTCCTCTCTATTAATCCTTAAGCCTTCAATTCCTTGATCTTCTCTAATTTTTTTCAATAGGGTTTCCAATGATAGAATATATAGTAAGGGGGAAAGTGGACAGCCTTGTCTGACTCCTTTTGTTATATTAAATTTGTCTGTTATGTCATCATTCATAATTATCCTTGCTGATTGCTTGGTATAGATTTCTGCTATAATTTTCCCAAATTTTTCCCCAATTTGCATATTTTGTAGTTGTTCAATCATAAATTTCCAATTTTGGTTATCGAAGGCCTTTTGGGCGTCAAGAAGAACCAACACTGCCTGCTTCTCCGGGTGTGATTCATAGTATTCTAAAGCATTAAGTATTATTCTCATGTTGTTCTTTATTTGGCGTCCCGGCAGAAATCCATTTTGGTCTGGGTGTATATATGTATTTAATACTAATTTAATTCTTTCTGCCAAGATTGCTGCAAATATTTTGTAATCGGCATTCAATAATGAAATAGGTCTATAGTTTTGTATTAACTGGAGATCTGTGTCTTCTTTTGGAATGATTGTTATTATGGCTTCTGTCCATGAATTTGGTATCTTGGCTTTCTCCATAGCTTCATTATATAATCGCAACATATTCTCTCCCAATACTCCTTGCATTGTTTTATATATTTCTACCGGTAGCCCGTCGGGACCCAGTGTTTTATTGTTTTTTTGCTTTTTCAGTACTTCGTCTAGTTCTAATTTGGTTATTGGCCTATTGAGAGTAATTCTTTGTTCTTCTGTGATTTTTTGGCATTCCTGATTTCTCTATGTACTGTTTTATTTTATCTTCCTCTATTTTCCCCTGATTATATAGATTCGCATAAAATTTCTTAATAATATCTTTTTTGGCCTCTTTACTATGTTGAATTTCTCCTTTATCATCTTTCAATTGGTATATCATTCTTTTTTTCTGTTCTTTTTTCAGTTTATAGGCTAGCCATCTACCCGTTTTATTTGCGTGCTCGAAATAGTTTTGTTTTGCCATTTTTATTTTTTGGGCTAGTTCTATTTGGTTTATCAAATTCAATTTATGCTTAATCATTTCCCATTCTTCTCTTATTGTTTTGTTCTGGGGCTTTTCCTGGAGTTTTTGTTCTATTTGTTTTAGGTCTTTCTCTAATTTCTCTAATTGTTTTTTCTTCTCTTTATTCTTTTTCCTCGTATATGCTATTACTAGGCCCCTTATATATGCTTTTAAAGTATCCCATGTGTTTTGTAAAGAGGTTTCCTCTATTTTATTTATCTGAAAGAATACTTTTACTTCCTTTTCTAACATCAAATTAAATTCTTTTTCTTTACATAATCTTTGGTTCATTGTCCATCTCTTACGTCTTCTTTCCCCTTTCCAGTTTATGAATAGTGGATTGTGGTCTGCCCATTGGTTTGTGCCTATCTCAATTTTTTCTACTTCTGTTTTGATACTTGGGGTCATCCATGCCATGTCCAGTCTTGACCAGGAGTTATGCGGATGGGAGTAAAAGGTGTATTGGGCCTCTTCTTCATGTGTTTCCCTCCATACGTCTGCCAAGTTTAGTTCTTCAGCCATAGTAAAGAATTCTTTTGGAAGTATTTCTTTTTTCTTTAGTTTTTTTCCCCCTAGTTTTGTAGTCTTTCTTTGCATTTACTATTGGATTATAATCCCCTATTACACAAATATCATCATATTCTAATTCTGCTAATTTTATATGTAGGTCTTTAAAAAAAACCTGTAGTTTTTGGTTAGGTGCATAAATCCCTACAATTAACATTTTCCTTTTCCCTATTTCTAATTCAACTATCACCACTCTACCTTGCTCATCGGTATAAACTAGTTTAGATTGTATTTTTTCTTTTACGTAAATCACTACTCCTTTTTTTGGGGGGGGGCAGAGATAAATATAATTTTCCTAATTTGGGGTTTTCTAGGATTTTTTGATAATCTTTTTGAATGTGTACTTCTTGCAGACATATCACATCTGCTTCTAATTTTTGTAATTTTGTGAAAATTTGATTCCTTTTCTTTGGGGCATTTAGGCCATTAATGTTTACCGAAAAGAGTTTGATCTGTTCATCCATTGCCTATTGTATCTGTTTTTTGGTGTTTCTTGTTTCCATCCGTTCCTTAGGTTTTGCACCTTCTCTCTGTTCTCTCTCTTTTTCTTGCCTCTGTCTTATTTCTTTTTCTTCCTTTGTTTCTATTGGTTCTTCTTCTTGACTTTTACTATCTGTTTCCTCCTTACTTTCCTGTTCTACTTCTAGTCTAAAATGTGTGTTATGAAATTCTCTTGCCTTTTCTAGAGTGTCTATTTTATATCTTTTGTCTTCCCACGTAATTAAGATCCCCTCTATTGGCAGCCATCTATACATTATCTTGTATTTGATCAATAATTGTGTTAAAAACTGATATTGTTGTCGTAGATTTCTTACTCTTCGGGGTATCTGTTTTAAAATTATAATTTCTTTTCCATTATAGCTCACCGTTTCTTCTCTAGATTTCTTATAGGCTTTCTCTCGGATTGATTTTTTTAAAAATTTAACGTGGACTTCTCTTGCCAATCTGTGTCTTCTTATATAATTTGTTTGTACACGATAAGTTTCTTCCAATTGTCCTTTTATTTCTTCTGGCTCTTTTTGTATCATTCCTGCAATAATCTCCACCATCTTTCCTTCTAAGTCCTCATTTTTTTCTTCTGGAACATTTTGAAAACGCAGGAAGTATGAGGCCTTTTCCATTTCGAGCATGGCCAAGGAGTCTGACATTTCTTTGTTTAGTTGTAGGGTTTTTTGTTCCATTGCTTGTACTTTTAATTCCACGTGATCTATTTTTGTTTCCGTTTTCCTAATTCTCTGTTCATTTTCTGCTATAGAATTTTGAATGCCCCCAATTTTGTCTTTCATGGTCTTAATATCTTCCTTGACTTCTCCTAATTCATTTCTGATCTCTGCATGGAACGTTCTCATTTCTTCCTGATTTTCAGCTATTTTTTCTTGTGTTTGAAGCAGTGTTTCCTGGATCTTTTGAAACATATCTTGTATTACATTAGGTGCCATTTCCAGTTTTTCTTTTTCTTTTTCTTTCCCCATCATGCTATCTATTGTTTTTTGTTGTGAGGGGGAAGGAGTCATTACTAACGTACTAGTTGCAGGTTTTTTCCCTGTCTTTGTTATGGTGGATGTTGTAGACATTTTTAATATTCGTGTAAAGCTTTCCAACCTTAGCATCAATTATTAAGTTATTCCTTAATATCTCTTTTCCCCTCCAAATACTACTTATGCACCACACAACTTATATATAGTTATATTATATTATATTGCCAGTTATCCCGATTAAGCAATTAATTCTTGTTCACAGTATAAATCTATTTACTTATCAATCAATATTTTAATTTAATTTTCTTAATTTTCTAATTAGTAATCTTTTCAATTACCCCCTTTTCCAATCAGTCTATCTCAGAGATACAGTCAACTCATCTGTTATTTTATATAAAAATCATCCTTTCGCTTTAACAATAATTCCTTGTCTAACTACAATTCCACAATACAATTTATAGCTATAAAAATATTGTTAATATTGTCAACTTATATATTTCTTTCAAATATTAAACTTATTAACTAATTAAACAGTTCAAAATTAATAATTCACTTAATTTTTATTTTCTTTAGTCCTTATTGTCTTCTTGTTTTACCTCTCTCAGTCTGTTCTTTCACAATCATGAAAAACGCAATCTGTGTCATCTCAGTCTTTTTTTTTTAATTTCTTCTCCCAGTAATCGGATCTCTGCATTCAATTTTCAAATCTTTTTTTTTTAAACTTGAGTTCTTATTATCCAAAGTTATTTGTAAATCCAGAGTTCGAAATCCTGACAAATCTTCTGTATCCGTGAAATTCACCACTTAGTCCGGTATTTCAGTCTCTGTATTCGGTTTCCGATGTTTGGGGTTTGAATCAATTATAATTCCCAAGATCAAACAGCTTGTCTCTATATCCACAAAGTCCACAGGCTGCTCCCTTTGATCAACTGTAAAGGTCCGCAGTCAGACCGCTTCGAGCGCTATTTCTCCTTTTCTTATATTTGCTTAGTCATTCTATGAGTTTCTCTCTTCCGCGCTGTAATTATTCCCCCTTTTTTCCTTCTCCTCTTATATCCCCGCTGTTATAACTCACTTGTCCTTCTCTGATTCGATCGCACGTCCCGTTTGCCGGCTCTATTGTAGGTGATCTATCTGACAGTCACTCGGATTTCCTTCCACTTTTTGCTTCGATCTAGGCGGGCGCCATCACTCCTGTCCGCTGATAAAGCCGACTTCTTCTCCACCAATTTAAGAGGTTGATCACTCGACCTCCCTGATGACAGCGCAACACCAGGGGGCTTCGCGAATTCCTCTTTTGTTTCCCGATCCCTCCAAGTTCAGGAATGCCCCTAAAGAGCAATTAATGAGGAAATTTGGGTTTCAGAGATGGAGCCTCCGTTTCCTCACCCGTTCGTGATGACGTCACTGCCGGAAGTTGAAAAATCCTTTCTTAGTGAGCAGCCAGAAGCCATTTCATGATTACGGTGTGAGTGGTTTTTGCATATAGATTCTCCACAGGACAGATCCTTCAGTGCAGCCCAAGACTCTATGGAGTCTTTCCCTAGAGCTTTCTCTGTCCTGTGTAACACTGTTCATTTTCTCTTCCATTTCAGCTTCATTCTTTCCTTCAGACTTCTCAGTTTCATAATAATTCCATCGATGGGGTATATTTGGATGAGAGTGGAGAGCTGGTAGCAGACCTAGACATTGTAAACACAGTGATTTTCTCCAATATATCTGTTAGCAAAGTGACATTTGGGAGTCTAGAAAGACAGGGATCCTTGGATTTCAACATCATAATCGACAAGAATGCTACTGCAAAGATGGAACTGCTGAACAAGGGGGGAAAAGATTTTTTTTTTAATTTGATTTATATGCCGCCCTTCTCCGAAGACTCAGGGTGGCTTACAATGTGATAAGCAATAGCCTTCATACTTTTGTATATTTATACAAATTCAGCTTATTGCCCCCACAACTGGGTCCTCAATTTACCTACCTTAGAAAGGATAGAAGGCTGAGTCAACTTTGAGCCTGGTGAGATTTGAACTGGTGTAATTGCAGACAGCTGGATGTTAATTACGGTGCTTAGTCTGCAGAGCTATCCGGGCTCTTTATTGTATCCTTTATTGTATCCTTCTGGTAGTCTTACCAAGAGTATTACAGAGTTGGGGCAGGAAAAGTCATCCAAGTTATCCCAGAGAGGAAAGAGATTCTATGGTTAGATGTTCAGGTATCTCTGAGAAAAAATATCCTTAACTATACCAGTTAAATGTTTATCAGTCTTCTGCAAGGGAGCTAGGTTTAAGTCATGGGACAATTGACTTTGCCAAAGAAGAAAATTCATTCAATTTTGTCAGAGTGCTTGTAGCATGAGACAACCCAGGAGCAAAATACAGTACACAGAGGTTTGTATTACAAACAGTAGCTTATATACAAGACTTACATACACGTGGTAGGCGCATACCAGACAAACATTCAGTCTTCTTCAACTCTATACGGAGAACTACAATGCAAATACATGAGGAGACAGAGAGAGAGAGAGACCCTCTCATGGCCCCCCCTTATATAGACAGCAGCAATAATCATGCTGACTCATCCTCATTTCATCATTCTGGTCCACAGCCTTACATCAGCTGGTCAGCTTTAAATTGTCATCACCCTGACAAATTTCCCCATGATTATTTACATTAGGAATTTAAATTACTTTTTTTTCAGAATGGGAAAACTTAGAAGTAGGCAAAACCAAAGCAGCAAAATCAGTTCGATGAGCTCAAAGTTTTAGGGAGGCTTCAAAATTAGCAAGGCTAAACCTTGAACTGGAGATCTCCAAACTCTGACATTTTGCTTCTTTTTTGAAATACAATAATTCATTTTGTGGATGTTATTTCTTTCCCTCTCTCTGCCCAGCCCCTGCCCCCTTCCAGATGTGTGGAAAGCTGCCCTCCTGGGTTCATGAAGGTGGCTCAGGAAGGGAAGCCCATCTGCTGCTACAATTGTCGTCCTTGCGCAGAAGGATCCATCTCCACCCTGGAAGGTGGGTGACAGCAAGAGAAAGGGGCAGACTTTGGAGATGACCACAGATCTTGGGATTTTCTACGAACATACATTTTGAAAGGCTTGACCAGAGTGTGTCCCACCTCTTTGAGTCTGGATCAAGGTATTGTAGGGAGTCATGCACCCGGCCTCGAAAACATGGCTAAATAGGACAGCATTATGTCTGGGCGGGCCCAGGCAGGCCCACCTGGAGTCACTGCTATTGGTTCATCCGAATTGGTCTGAATCAGCTGAATGCCACCTCTGTGCTGGAGGCTTTTTTTTTAAATCATTGTCTGAGTTCTGGCCCATGATCAGGAGAGGAGAGGAACCATGAGTTCGGACTGAGACAAACTTCCTCCTTGACTTTAAGATGGTCTTTCTGCTTATACAAAATAGAGGGATGCATTCTGATGACCTCACTCCCTATTTAACTCATCTTCAAGGGAACTCCACCTGTCTTTCTCCATGGCAAAAATAGGGTTCATCCACTTCAGCTGGAATAAGCTATGCTAGGCAATCATTCACATGAACATTTATTTATTTATTTATTTATTTATTTATTTATTTATTTATTTATTTATTGAATTTTTATACTGCCCTTCTCCCGAAAGACTCAGAGCTGTGTACAGCCACAATAAAACAATATATAATAAAAAATTTAAAAAAAAACAATTTAAAAACGCATTAAATAATTTGGCCCCAGATTAAAATTCAAAGATTAAAACATCCATTACAAATCCTTATTAAGCCAGCCCAGCCTGTTGAAATAGAAAGGTCTTAAGGGCATGGCAAAACATACATAGGTCGGGAATCATGTCTATCCCGGGGGGCAGTTCATTCCAGAGGGCAGGTGCCCCCACAGAGAAGTCTCTCTCCCTGGGGGTTGCCAGTCGACATTGTTTGACTGACAGCACCCTGAGGAGTCCCTCTGTGTGGGAGCGTGTTGGTCGGTGGGAGGCCATCAGTGGCAGAAGGCGGTCTCATAAGTATCCCGGTCCTAAGCCATGGAGCGCTTTGAAGATGGTAACCAGCACTTTGAATCGCACCTGGAAGACCACTGGGAGCCAGTGCAGCTCGCGCAGGAGAGGTGTTACATGGGTGTGCCATGTCACTCCCATAATCACCCGTGCGGCCACATTCTGGACCAGTTGGAGCCTCCAAGTGCTCTTCAAGGGGAGCCCCATGTAGAGAGCATTACAGTAGTCCAGACGAGAAGTGACGAGGGCATGAGTAACTGTGCGCAGGGCATCCTGGTCCAGAAAGGGACACAACTGGTGAATCAGGCGAACCTGATAAAAAGCCCCCCTGGCCACAGCCGTCATGTGATCTTCTAAAGACAGCCGTGCATCTAGGAGGACACCCAAATTGCAAGCCCTCTCTTGGGGGGGGCTAGAGTCTCACCCCCAATAGCCATCGATGGAACCAGATGACTATATCATGACGCCGGGAGCCATAGCCACTCGGTCTTGGAGGGGTTGAGTCTGAGTCTATTTCTCCCCATCGAGATCCACACGGCCTCCAGGCATCAGGACATCACATCAAGAGCATCATTGGGGTGGTCCAGGGTGGAGCAACAATGGAACTTCATTCCATTGTAGACTGGATCTCATTGGTGCCTTAAAGCAGTAATGAAAGTCTGGGATCCAGTTTGCAACAGGTTGATAAGTGGAATGGGAAAATTACTGGAACTGCCTTCTTTCCTTAAATCTTTTCTTCCTCCCTCCTTCTATTCTCTCTCAAAAAGTACATTGATAAAATCATGACATGAAAAAAATGGTATTAAGCTGTTCTAGACATCTACATACAATCATTCACACCAACAATTTTACCCAAACAATGCTTTTTGATTAAAGGGAGATCCTATTCTTGCTCTTTTTCAGATGCAGACAAATGTACTAAATGTCCAGAAGATCAACATCCAAACACCAATCGAGTTCTCTGTATTCCTAAAATGAAAAGCTATCTTTCTTATGAGGAAAATCTGGGGATCATCCTGACTGCCATTGCCTTGTTCCTCTCTTTAACCACAGGTTTTGGTTTGGGGATCTTCATTAAATTCATGCAAACTCCCATTGTCAAAGCCAACAACCGGGACCTCTCCTATATCCTTCTGGTCTCCCTCCTGCTTTCCATCTTGACCTCCTTCCTATTCATTGGCAAGCCAAGGAAAATAACCTGCCTCCTCCGACAAACAGCCTTCAGCATTATATTCTCACTTGCCATTTCTTCAATCTTGGCCAAAACAATCACAGTGGTGTTAGCCTTCTTGGCCACAAAACCAGGGAATAAACTGCAGAAATGGTTGGGGAAGAGCTTGGCCAACTCCATTGTCCTTTCTTGTTCTGGCTTCCAAGTTGTCATCTGCAGCATCTGGTTGGGAACCTTTCCACCGTTCCCTGACTCTGACATGCACTCCCAACCTAGAGAGATCATCCTCCAGTGTAATGAAGGTTCTGTCACCATGTTTTATATTGCCCTTGGATACATGGGCTTCCTATCTGCTGTCTGCTTCATGGTGGCTTTTCTGGCCAGGAATCTCCCTGGGGCCTTCAACGAAGCCAAGCTGATCTCCTTCAGCATGCTGGTCTTCTGCAGTGTCTGGGTGTCCTTTGTGCCTGCCTACCTGAGCACCAAGGGGAAATACATGGTGGCTGTTCAGGTCTTCTCCATCTTGGCCTCCAGTGCTGGCTTGCTGGGCTGCATCTTCAGCCCCAAGTGCTACATTATCATTTTTAGGCCAGATCTGAATACCAAAGAACATCTGATGTCAAAATAAAGTAGAAAAATAACTTTTACAAATTAATTGTTTTCAGAAATGTCATTTTAAAGAGCCTCCAACCCAATCCTACCTGGACAGCCTTAGGTGTGGTTAGAAACCTCTCTTCTAAGACACGTGGTGGGCTGTTGAGCATTTCTGACCTCACAGTCAGCATTTCTAGTACAGCGGATTATTATTATTATTATTATTATTATTATTATTATTATTATTATTATTATTATTATTATTATTATTATTTTAATTATGTATTTAATTTCTATACCGCCCTTCTCCCGAAGGACTCAGGGCAGTGCACAGCCAACAGTAAAGCAAATCCAAATACAAAATGTAAAAACATTTTAAAAACATATTAAACAATTGGCCTTAATCATTAAGAATAAATCCCAGTTAAAAATCATGTCTAGGACAGCCTAGCTTGTTGGAATAATAGCGTCTTGAGGGCACGGTGAAAGGTGCGTAGGTCAGGGATCCTCCGTATCTCCAATCTTTGGAAATGTTTAGTGATAAATTGAAGAGAGGAGAAGCTCAAAAAATGCCACCGATTGAAACACTGTCTTTGATTGTATGGAATCATAAAGTGTTTTTATGTTCTGTTTTGTTTTTGTTTTTGAAAAATATTTTTTTTATAAAAAAAAGAAATATAAAATATCACAGATATGTAAAAAGCAATTCCTTATTTTAAGGCCTAGAAAAATCATATCTTTTCTGAAACTGGGAAGATGGTAAAGACAGTACCAGGCATATCTCACTGGGAGGACACCCCAAAGTTGCGAGGTGCCCCAGAAGGCTCTCCCACTGGAGGCCGCCAGTCAACACTGTTTGAAAGACAGCACCCAGAGGAGTCCCTCTCTGTGGGAGTGTATTGGCTGGTGGGAGGCTATCGGCAGCAGAAGGCGGTCTCATAAGTACCCGGGTCCTAAGCCATGGAGTGCTTTAAAGATGGTCACCAGCACCTTGAATCGCACCCGGAAGACCACTAGGAGCCAGTGCAGCTCGCGCAGGAAGGGTGTTACATGGGTGCGCCAAGTCGCTCCCATAATCATCCGCACAGCCGCATTCTGGACCAGTTGGAGCCTCCGAGTGCTCTTCAAGGGGAGCCCCATGTAGAGAGCATTACAGTAGTCCAGACGGGAACTGATGAGGGCATGAGTGACCGTGCGCAAGGAGTCCCGGTCCAGAAAGAGGCGCAACTGGTGAATCAGGCAAACCTGATGAAACCCCCTCTCCGGCCACAGCCGTCACATGCTCTTGTAGGAGATCATCCTACAATGTAATGAAGGAATGTTTTATATTGTCCTTGGGTACATGGGCTTCCTATCTGCTGTCTGCTTCATGGTGGCTTTTCTGGCTAGGAATCTCCCTGGGGCCTTCAACAAAGCCAAGCTGATCTCCTTCAGCATGCTGGTCTTCTGCAGCGTCTGGGTGTCCTTTGTGCCCGCCTACCTGAGCACCAAAGGGAAGTACACAGTGGCTGTTCAGGTCTTTCCCATCTTTGCCTCCAGTGCTGGACTGCTGGGCTGCATCTTCTTCCCTAAGTGCTGTATTATCATCCTGACGCCAGAGCTAAACACTAAGGAACATCTCATGATAAAAGTAGGGAAGTGAGAGAAAAATTGTTTCTTAGGTGCCTTTTTAAATGATTCATTGCATTGATGATTGGCTACTGTCTGTCACAAATCTTTGATTCTCCTGGATAAAATGTCTGTCTCTTTACTGTGCCTCTCTGCCTTTGAAATGATGTGTTAAGGAAGGTCTTCTTGGTCCTTTCCAGAGAAAACATTGGGTTATTTTCCAGTTCTTTTCCTGCAAAATTTGAAAAGGTAGCTGTGCATTTGTAAGAAAAGCAGTGGACACTGCTGGATTCTGATCAGAAAGTCTAACTTGGGGAAGTCATGCTAGAGAACTCAAAGAATGTGGCCTATCCATGTAAAGGCCCTCCTTGGGGAAGGAAATTTGTACCAGAAATACCGTATTTTTTGGAGTATAAGATGCACCAGAGTATAAGACACAGCTTTTTAGGGAGGAAAATAGGGGGGGGGGTTGGATCTGCCTACGAGGTATTCATCTGGCTAGCATCCTTACTCTGGTCAGCTTCAGCACAATAGTTTGCTGGGTTTTTATGTCCTTCTTGGGGATAAAACAGCTTCTAAGGCACAACTGAGAGGAAGCAGCAATGAGAAAAGCAGGCAAAGCACAGGGGGAGATCGCTTCACTCTGCTAGCGCCTAGTCAGGGCTGAAAAGAAGCTTCTAAAGAACAGCTGAGAGTCGGAGCGCCTCGTTAAAGCACAGTGGAGAGTAGAGGGAGCAGGCAAAACTGGGAAGACCACTCACTAGTGCCTCATTAGTGCCTCATTAGGGCTGAAAAAAAGCTTCAAAAAAGCTATACGTATAAGACACACCCAAATTTTCAGCCACTTTTTTTTGGGGGGGGAATACTCCAAAAAATACGGATTAGATGGGCTGGTTTCTTCCAGGAAATAGCTAAACTAGAATTCTTGGTGGAAGAAGTTGAAAGTCCCTTTATCTGGACTGGCTGATATCTAATGAGGGATGCCATTTGGGCCTTTTGCAGCTCGGAATTGAGGAAGCTCCTCCATGAAGTTTTCTGCCCAATCTCATCAAGAAGAGATTAACTCTGCCATTTTTGAGAATGACTCCCTTGGCCTCTGTCCCTCTGATCGTCCTGGACCACCTGTCCATCTCTGACAGAGTACTTCCTCTGAGTGGCAGGTTAGACAAGCCCTCTTTTCCGCCCGTCTAAGGTTCCTGTGAAAATTTCTTACAATACACCAAAGCTATGTAATTCTGTCTAATATGATTTCTTTTATCAATGTCTTCCACAACTTGGGCATCCTTTAGATGTGGAAGTTTAACTCCCCAAATTCTTAGCAAGCTAGTTTATAGGGGTCTAAGACAATTTGCTGTGGCCAACTCTCTACAGCCAACTTGCTGTGGGGCAACTCACTGTAGGACAACTCGGTGTGGGGCAACTTGCCACAGCCAACTTGTTGTAGGACAAGAGTTACACTAATATCAAAGAAATGGTGGAATAGAATCATTAAAAAAAGAATACAGAAGGAGGGACAGAATGAAATGTGAATGGCAACAATTAAAATAATTTTATTTATTTTACATAATAAAATTGAATTGTTAAATTGTCCCACAGTGAGTTGGTTCATTTTCAGAGTTTTACCCTATTTATGATTTTCTTCCCATTGGGCACCTGCCTGTTGACTCTGTAGGAAGTTAGCACTCACCCCTTTCCTAGAAGAATGAAATATTTTGGGAAATATTAAAAAGGCAGAATATTATGTTTCCCTGGATGGGAAACGGAGAAGTACATTTTAAAGACAAAGCAACTCCCACCTTCCTGCCCCCCACCCTTGGTTAATGGGCCAGAGGTAGAAACTCAATCTTTGACAATAGGACCCATCTGCAACACAATAGCAACAGAAACTAACACAATGGGACCCATCTAGGACAGAAACTCAACACATGGCACCTAGGAAGATTACACCAGCCAGTAAGGTTAGCTAAGACTCCAACCCCCTGGGAGTCTGACAACCAATCAGGATACTCTTTCTGGGCCCCAGGAAGTTCAAAGCCAGAGAGAGCATAAAACCCGGGGACTCGCTGTATCTCAGCCTCTTTTCTGTTCAGGAACTCAAACCATGTGCTCCTGTCCACCATTAAACCATCTTTCCAAGCAGTCTCCATGCTTCAAGTGTCTTTTTCCCCACTTGGGGCTGAACCCAGAAGGATATTTCTTCCTACAACTCACTCAGAGTTTAGAGAGTTGATCCTTACAGCCAAATCATAGTGATTTAGTTGTTGTTTTGATGCTAAAACTCTAAAGTCATTTTGGGTAGCTTTCAGGTGTCACACAAACAACAATAATATGCTTTCACCTTGACATTACATCAAAACTTTGTTGGCAAATGTCTTTGCGCTGGAAAATATTGGGGACCGAAACGGAGAAAGAAAAAAGCTGGACTGGTGTTTTTTTATATAGGCAATGGTTGTGTTTGCTCCCCTCCCCTTCAGACGTGCAGCCTCGGCTGGACTCTGTCTGGATTAGGAATCTTCTGAAGCTTCTGTCTTGGAAGAGGGGTTTGGTTTCTTTAAAGCAGACCCCTGTCTGGAGACTCTATCAGGAACAAAAGTCATGTTGGTACTTCTCCTGCTTCTGCTACCCCAGGCAGTCTTGGGGAGTCTCAAAGCCAAATGCCTTCTGACTTTGAAGAAGGATGAGGTGCACTCAAAAAACTATTACAGACCAGGAGAGTTTCACATTGGGGGCATCGTCTCTGCAACAAAGGCTGATTTTCAATCACTACGCTTTAACAAATCTCCTTTGACTCAATTTGATTGGTAAGTCAAAGTTCCTGCACAGCATGAGAGCCACACCATTCCACCCTGATTTCTAACAAGTTCCAGTGTCATCTCTTACAATGAAAGGTCTGATCTGCAAGTTTTTTTCTCTCTCTCTCTTCTTACTTCATCCTTGAGGATTCCTTTCTACCCTGCGGCTGTTGAGCCTGATTTGAAATATTTATTTATTTATTTATTTATTTATTTATTTATTTATTTATTATTTTTTATTTTATTTTATTTTATTTTATTTTATTTTATTTTATTTTATTTTTATTTTTGTCAAGCATGTATAAGATAACAGATAAAAATATAAACATGATTATGAATGCATGAAATGGATACAAATAAATGGGGATAGTAGGACTGGGATGGTAGGCACGCCTATATAAGGAGCACTTCTTAAGCACTTAAGCACTTCTGCACACCTCCTACGGATCTCTTAGGAATGGGGTGAGGTCAACATTAGACAGTCTAAGGTTAAAGTTTTGGGGGGTTGGGGAAGAAACCAAAGAGTCATGGATTGCATTCCAGGCATTGACCACTTGTTGAAGTCATATTCTCTGCAACTGAGTTTGGAAAGGTTTACCTTAAGTTTGTATCTATTGTATGTTTGTGTATTGTAGTGGTTGAAGCTGAAGTAGTCATTGACAGGTAGGACATTGTAGCAGATAATTTTATGTATTACACTCAGGTCAGACCGAAGGCGGGGTAGTTCTAAGTTTTCTAAGTCCAAAATTTCAAGCCTGGTGGCATAAAGTATTCTATTGTGGGTAGAGGAGTGGAGGACTCTTCTCATGAAATATCTCTGGACTCTTTCAATTGTACTGATGTCCGATATGCAGTGTGGGTTCCAGGCAGATGAGCTATATTTGAGATAGCAAATTCTCAAATAAATCTATAAGATCTTCTATTTTTCTTGATTTTGAAGAACAAGCATCCACTTTTCTTGACATCCTATGAGCAGAGCAGGACTGTGGATGGAGAAGACAGAGTGGTTCTTCCCTTCCAGCCCTCCCTTATCCAACAAAGCAGTTAACATGGCTACAAAAACGGGGGAATGTTGCATTTTCCCCTGCAATAAAAATGAGTTAACCACCACAATTTTTGTTCCATCCCCAAAATCACTAATTAAATAAATGAATCCCAGATAAGAATTGGTTTTCCATACATGTGTGTATCCTGTTTGAGTGAATGCCAGGCATTCTAGCTGGACAATCACTTAAATTAAGTCTCCATTGTAGAAATATGGACAATGTAAACTTCTCTGGAAATTTAGTTATAAATAAGACGTCACATGATGTTAACAATCATGGTTGCTCATTTTGTTTGTGTGTCTGTGTACTTTAATGATCTTATATTTCATATGGAAGAATAGGTCACTATCCAAATATTAAATATTTGGAAAGTGACGTAAAAATTTTGAAGAAACCAGAATTCCATTGTTTGGGAGTTCTGCACACAAATTAGAAAAGAGTGATTGTAGAGGGATTTTATATATGGTAAGTTCAGGAAGATTATTATATGCACAATGATGGACGAATAATGAAACTCCCACAGTGGAGGACTGGATTGTGGAAATGTCAAAATTTGCAGAAATGACAAATTATCTGTTTAAAAGAAGGTTGGGAATCAATGAAAAAGACTCAGTCATCCAGATAGAGCTGTCTGACAGTTGAGTCGTGCTATGGACTTATTGATATTTAATGATGGAAATCAGTCATACATTTCTGAACTTGAGTTTCAGAGAAGAGCAACCAAGATGATTAGGGAACTGGAGGCTAACTGGGCATGTCTAGTCTAGTGAAGAGAACATCCTGGGGAGACATGATAACAGTGTTCCAATATTTGAGGGGCTGCCACAGAGAGGAGGGGGGTCAAGCTATTTTCCAAGGCACCTGAAGGCCAGGCAAAGAATAATGGATGGAAACTGAACAAGAAGAGAGTCAACCTGGAAATAAGGAGAAATTTTCTGACAGTGAGAACAATCAACCAATGGAACAGCTTGCCCCCAGAAGTTGTGGGAGCTTCATCACTGGAAGCTCTCAAGAAGAGACTGGACTGCCATCTGTCAAAAATGGTGTAGGCTCTGCTTGGGTGGATGGTTGGACTAGATGACCTACAAAGTTCCTTCCAACTCTGTTAATCTGTATCTGTAACTTTCTGTTTTTAATTTCTTCTACCTTTTCTTCTTCCTCTCTTCCCTTCTTCCCTTTCTTTGACTATTTTTTTAATTTATGTAACGTTCTTAATAAATATAAATCTTAAAAAAAGAATTAGACAAAACTAATAATAATTACATTATTTCAGACATGATGCATTTGGTATCTTACAATAAAATTGAAATACTCCAGAGTTACAATCAAATAGATGAGATATTTTTGGAGCTATGAAAAAAAAAATTCCATCAGATACACAATAAAATGGTCCAAACTTCTCAGTCTTGAGTGGATTAAAAATATTATTCAAAGGGGTTAATTAAATGTTCTTTCCACTGATTATGTTCCAATATATTCATATTTTCAGGACAGCATTAAAAGAGTACTGGAAATTGCTCTCCTTCCTTTTTGCCATCTGGGAGACCAACAAGAATCCCAATATTTCATTCAATGTCACTCTGGGTTACAATATCTATTAAAATTATTTCAGTGCACAAATGACCTCAGAGGCTTTGCTGGACCTGCTTTCGGAGGGGGAGGTCAATGTTCCCAACTACAGCTGTGGAAGGCAAAGAAACACAGTGGCTGTCCTTGAAGAGGCTGATACTGACATCTCCATCCAGATTTCAACCATATTAGCCAGTCACAAAATCCCCCAGGTGTGTCTTTGCTGAGAAGATGAATTCTTAGTCATGCAAGTTTCTTTTACACCTTCTGTTATCAATGAAAAGCAAAGTTCTAGTATCGGAATTGTATAAAGGATGAAGGATAAGAACCTGAGCAGACATACCGCCTGCATGGCATTCTTAATGTAGATTTTGCATGTCTACTGGCCATTGGGAAGAACAAAATGCTACACTGAAGGGAGAAGAGAAGCAATGTTAAAGTAAAATGGCCAGAGACTCCCTACAAAAGTGGACAATTCCTCCATTAGGGCTAAATTTTTGGATTTATGGGTTTATAGAGTTTCCTTTGTTTCCTTTTCAGATCAGTCACAGTTTTATTTCCCAGATTCCAAGTGATAAAACTCAGCTTCCTTTCTTCTACCCAATGCTCCCACCTGAAGAACTTCAGTACCCAGGGATGGTGAAGCTGGTCCTCCATTTCAGGTGGAACTTGGTGGGTCTCCTTGCTCCAGACACTGAGAATGGACAAAGGTTCACAAGGACATTGACTTCCATGCTGATAAAGAATGGCATTTGTCCAATTTTATCACAAACCTTTTCTCCGTCTTCTAGCAAAGTCTTCAAAGACTGGAATTTATACCTCAATTGGAGAAAGGCGAATGTCTATATGTATGGTGCTGACATGAATACATTCCATATAGGGGTTTTCATTATGCACAATATATTTGGAACACTTACTGAACCTCTTAAGGGAAAAGTCCTGATCACCACCGTACGCTAGGATTTCACAATTTATTTGAAAGAGAATTACCTTCCCACTCAATATATTCATAGTATTTTTTATTTTCTTATGAAGAGAAATCAAATGGCAAAGTATGGTGGTTACCTGCAGTTTGATTCTTTCATGTTTCATCTTGTCAAGAACTCCTGGCTGTGTTCTTATACCAAAGATGCCTTTTCGGTGAAAGTCTGGAGAAGGTGCAGGGAGAGAGAAGAACTGGAGACTCTGAGAAAAGAGGAGATGGATCCGATCCTGGTTCTCGATAGCTATTTCATTTACAACACAATCTGGGCTGTGGCACGGGCCATAAATGCTGCGTGTTTATCCAGACCCAGGAGGACATTTAAAGGTGTTAACAACATGAAAGCTCCAATGCTGAAGGCATGGCAGGTATTTCTTTTCTATTGCACAGCTGCCCATTTTATGTTTATTGAGGTATATTTTAATTAGTTGGCCTCCTATTTTATCACAGGATAATTCATTGCATTTGAGAATCAATTTTACCATTATAAGCTGGGTTACTATTCGGATATATAAACAGATTAAATTAATCCCAACTTTCTATTTCTCTTCCTTTTGCACTTGTTTCATCCTGCTCATTTATTTTATTTTTATACTTCTTTTTAATAGCTACTTGGTAAATATATATATTTTGCCTCCAGCCTCTTTCTTCTTGGACTTTTTTCTTCATAAGCTGGAGCACTGCTGTGCCACCTAGAATAGAATAGAATAGAATAGAATAGAATAGAATAGAATAGAATAGAATAGAGTGGGGTGGGGTGGGGTGGGGTGGGGTGGGATTGGATGGAATGGAATGGAATGGAATAGAATAGAATAGAATAGAATAGAATAGAATAGAATAGAATAGAATAGAATAGAATAGAATTTTATTGGCCAAGTGTGATTGGACACACAAGGAATTTGTCTTGGTGCATACCCTCTCAAGGTACATAAAAGAAAAAAAATACATTGGTCAAGAATCATAACATATAACACTTAGTGATATTTATAGGGTACAAATAAGCAATCAAATCATATTAGGAAACAGTCAATATAAATCGTAAGGATACCAGTAACAAGGTTACAGTCATACAGTCATAAGTGGGAGGAGATGGGTGATAGGAATGCTGAGAAGATTAATAGTAATAGTAATGCAGACTTAGTGAATAGTTTGACAGTGTTGAGGGAATTATTTGTTTAGCAGAATGATGGTGTTTGGGGAAAAGCTGTTCTGGAATCTTGTTGTTCTGGTGTGCAATGCTCTATAGCATCGTTTTGAGGGTAGGAGTTGAAGCAGTTTATGTCCAGGATGCGAGCTGGATATTTTCACAGCCCTCCTTTTGACTCGTGCAGGATATAGGTCCTCAATGGAAGGCAGGTTGGAAGTAATTGTTTTTTTCTGCAGTTCTAGTTATCCGCTGAAGTCTGTGTTGCAGAGCCAAACCAGACAGTTGTAGAGGTGCAGACTCAATAATTCCTTTTTAGAACTGGATCAGCAGCTCCTTGGGCAGTTTGAGCTTCCTGAGTTGGCTCAGAAAGAACATTCTTGGTTGTGCTTTTTTGATGACATTTTTGATGTTAGGTGTCCATCTACAGTTGAAAAAAAGTGTGCTGCAAATATTAGGCAGTCTAACACTTTTGACCAACTCACCTCCTGGGTAGGCCCTCTGTTCCATGACAGCCTTGACTCAGAATGGGTCTCATCTAGAGGTAGGCTGCTGCCGATTCGGACCAGTTTGGGCAAACCGGTAGTTCTGGCCACTGGCTGGGCCTGTCAACCCGCCCCGATGCTATCCCATCCGATATATATCTCACTCTCTCCAGAAGGTGCACGCACATTTTCAGTTCTGCACTAGGCGAACCGGTTGTTAAATTATGTAAAGCCCACCTCTGGTCTCAACCCTTGACTAAGAACCCCTTTGATTCCTCTGCCCCTACTCAAAACTCTCAGTAGCATCAGAAACATCAAACAGTCTCATCAGGATATGGAGAAACAACTTTGGGCCAAGAAACTAAGCGTACTGAGGCCAGGTCAGAAGATTAAGAGTTGCACTGGGAATAGTCTAGGATCATCAAGAGAGATGAATGTTCATAAAATATTCCATATATGTTCCATAAAATTGCAAGGAGGTGACCTTAACTGGTAAAAAAAAAAAAACAACATATTTCACAATGAAGATCTGTGGTCTCTTCTCCATGCCAAGTGATCCATCTGTCAGATTTGGGTTAATGTCAGGGTTCCAAGTAACACCCTCAACGAAAGAAAACTCAAAAGCCCGAGTTTCCTCAAAATTACATTTGATTAGAAATATCATATTGGCACATCTGGGAAACCCAAATCTAAAAGCTTTCAAGGTTTCCCCTCCCAAAGGAAAGTTCAAGTCCCTTCCCAGCACCCACATGTCCACCCATGCTCCATACAATCCCCCTTCCAGTTCCCCTCAGTAGGAAATGTGGCAGGGCTGAAGGCAAAACAACAGAAATGACGTCCATGCCTGACACCATCTTCATCTCAATGCAGAATTTCACAAACACAATGTACTTGTAGGGCAAAGCCCCCCCTCCGCATAGTTATCCTCAAGGTGAGCAGAGATTTTTTTTTCTCTTAGTGATCTGCCCATTGACCTGCAAATCAGCATTGTTTTTGTGTGGGGAATTTCTTTTCATTTTGGCTTCATTGGCAGAATTCCTTCAGTGGGCTTGAACACAGCATCCATTTCCTTTAGGGTTTTAAGTTTGGCCCTCATTAGTGGGAGCTACCAGATTGCATCAATCTAAGATCACTCTGGATGTTTTCTTTTGCTACACTTCCCATTGATTTTCTAACCTCTGCAGTGACAATTATGAATGGGAAGTGATAAAGGGCACCTCCCTTGTTTTCAAAGTCACTCTTGGTACTTCTATGGTATACTTTATGGTATACTAGCTGGATACCAATGCTTCACTATGAAACTATGTGATGGGGCTTGATAAATTGACAATTAAGCTTGAAAATTAATTAGTAGTTACGATTGGCCTCTCCTCTCCCCTTCTCTCCCTCAGCTTTGCCCCACCGAAGCCTATTGTCAGGTTACGATGTCGTCTCACCTATCCTATCCCTTTCTCTCCCTCAGCCTTGCCCCACAGAAGCTCCCGTACCCTATCCCCTTCTCTCCCTCAGCCTTGCCCTAAAAAATCCTTCCCTATCCTATTCACTTCTCACCCTCAGGCTTTCTAGCCCCTTCTCTCCCTCAGGCTTGCCCCACAGAATCTTGTCCTATGCTAACCCATTCTCTCCAGTGTTATTTTCAAGTTGGGAAGGGGAGTAGAACATCTAACTAATTAGCATCAGAGTGTGTTATAATAATGTAGGAAATACTAATGCTCTGATGGTCATTTTGAAAAATCCTTTCTTAGTGAGCACCGAGAAGCTAAGACAAACATATGTGGCAAATTTCAATTTTGTAAGCTTTACAGAACTGTTCTGGAGATTTTGTGATTACGGTGTGAGTGGTTTTTCCTGATAGATAGATAGATAGATAGATAGATAGATAGATAGATAGATAGATAGATAGATAGATAGATTCCACAGGACAGATCCTTCAGTGCAAGGAAAGACTCTGTGGAATCTTTCCCTAGAGCTTTCTCTGTCCTGTATAACACCGTTCATTTTCTCTTCCATTTCAGCTTCATTCTTTCCTTCAGACTTCTCAGTTTCATAATAATTCCATCGATGGGGTATATTTGGATGAGAGAGGAGAGCTAGTAGCAGACCTGGACATTGTAAACACAGTGTTTTTCTCCAATAAATCTGTTAGCAAAGTGACAGTTGGGAGTCTAGAAAGACAGGGATCCTTGGATTTCAACATCAACAAGAATGCTACTGCAAAGATGGAACTGCTGAACAAGGTGGGGAAAAGATTTTATTGTATCCTTCTGGTAGTCTTACCAAGAGGATTGCAGTGTTGGGGCAGGAGAAGTCGTCCAAGTTATCCCAGAGAGGAAAGAGATTCAATGGTTAGATGTTCAGGTATCTCTGAGAAAAAATATCCTTAACTATACCAGTTAAATGTTTATCAGTCTTCTGCAAGGGAGCTAGGTTTAAGTCATGGGGAAATTGACTTTGCCAAAGCAGAAAATTCATTCAACTTTGTCAGAGTGCTTGCCGCATGACTGCTATTTTGAGACAACCCAGGAGCAAAATACCATACACAGAGGTTTGTCTTACAAACAGTGGTTTATACACAAGACTTACATACACGTTTTAGGCGCATACCAGAGAAGCATTCAGTCTTCTTCAACTCTACACGGAGAACTACAATGCAAATACATGAGGAGAGAGAGAGAGAGACACCCCCTCATGGCCTCCCTTATATAGACAGCAGCAATAACCATGCTGACTCATCCTCATTGCATCATTCTGGTCCACAGCCTTACGTCAGCTGGTCAGCTTTAAATTGTCATTACCCTGACAAATTTCCCCATGATTATTGATAGTAGGAATTTAAATTACTTTTTTTTAGAATGGGAAAACTTAGAAGTAGCCAAAACCAAAGCAGCAAAATCAGTTCGATGAGCTCAAAGTTTTGGGGAGGCTTCAAATTTAGCAAGGCTAAACCTTGAACTGGAGATCTCCAAACTCTGACATTTTGCTTCTTTTTGGAAATACAATAATTCATTTTGTGAATGTTATTTCTTTCCCTCTCTCTGCCCAGCCCCTGCCCCCTTCCAGATGTGTGGAAAGCTGTCTTCCTGGGTTCATGAAGGTGGCTCAGGAAGGGAAGCCCATCTGCTGTTACAATTGTCGTCCTTGCGCAGAAGGATCCATCTCCACCCTGGAAGGTGGGTGATAGCAAGAGAAAGGGGCAGACTTTGGAGATGACCACAGATCTTGGGATTTTCTACGAACATACATTTTGAAAGGCTTGACCAGAGTGTGTCCCACCTCTTTGAGTCTGGATCAAGGTATTGTAGGGAGTCATGCACCCGGCCTCGAAAACATGGCTAAATAGGACAGCATTATGTCTGGGCGGGCCAAGGCAGGCCCACCTGGAGTCACTGCTATTGGTTCATCCGAATTGGTCTGAATCAGCTGAATGCCACCTCTGTGCTGGAGGCTTTTTTTAAAAAATCATTGTCTGAGTTCTGGCCCATGATCAGGAGAGGAGAGGAACCATGAGTTCGGACTGAGACAAACTTCCTCCTTGACCTTAAGATGGTCTTTCTGCTTATAAAAAAGAGAGGGATGCATTCCGATGTCCTCACTCCCTATTTAACTCATCTTCAAGGGGAACTCCACCTGTCTTTCTCCATGGCAAAAATAGGGTTCATCCACTTCAGCTGGCATAAGCTATGCTAGGCAATCATTCACATGAACTTTTATTTATTTATTTATTTATTTATTTATTTATTTATTTATTGAATTTTTATACTGCCCTTCTCCCGAAAGACTCAGAGCTGTGTACAGCCACAATAAAACAACATATAATAATAATAATAAAAAAAAACAATTTAAAAACGCATTAAATAATTTGGCCCCAGATTAAAACTCAAAGATTAAAACATCCATTACAAATCCTTATTAAGCCAGCCCAGCCTGTTGGAATAGAAAGGTATTAAGGGCATGGCAAAACGTACATAGGTCGGGAATCATGTCTATCCCGGGGGACAGTTCATTCCAGAGGGCAGTTGCCCTCACAGAGAAGTCTCTCTCCCTGGGGATTGCCAGTCGACATTGTTTGACTGACAGCACCCTGAGGAGTCCCTCTGTGTGGGAGAGTGTTGGTCGGTGGGAGGCCATCAGTGGCAGAAGGTGATCTTATAAGTATCCCAGTCCTAAGCCATGGAGCGCTTTGAAGATGGTAACCAGCACTTTGAATCGCACCTGGAAGACCACTGGGAGCCAGTGCAGCTCGCGCAGGAGAGGTGTTACATGGGTGTGCCATGTCACTCCCATAATCACCCGTGCGGCCACATTCTGGACCAGTTGGAGCCTCCAAGTGCTCTTCAAGGGGAGCCCCATGTAGAGAGCATTACAGTAGTCCAGACGGGAAGTGACGAGGGCATGAATGACTGTGCGCAGGGCATCCTGGTCCAGAAAGGGACACAACTGGTGAATCAGGCGAACCTGATAAAAAGCCCCCCTGGCCACAGCCGTCATGTGATCTTCTAAAGACAGCCGTGCATCCAGGAGGACCCCCAAATTGCAAGCCCTCTCTTGGGGGGGCTAGGGTTTCACCCCCAATAGCCATCGATGGAACCAGCTGACTATATCGTGATGCCGGGAGCCATAGCCACTCGGTCTTGGAGGGGTTGTGTCTGAGTCTATTTCTCCCCATCGAGATCCACACGGCCTCCAGGCATCGGGACATCACATCAAGAGCATCATTGGGGTGGTCCAGGGTGGAGCAACAATGGAACTTCATTCCATTGTAGACTGGATCTCATTGGTGCCTTAAAGCAGTAATGAAAGGCTGGGATCCAGTTTGCAACAGGTTGATAAGTGGAATGGGAAAATTACTGGAACTGCCTTCTTTCCTTAAATCTTTTCTTCCTCCCTCCTTCTATTCTCTCTCAACAAGTACATTGATAAAATCATGACATGAAAAAAATGGTATTAAGCTGTTCTAGACATCTACATACAATCATTCACACCAACAATTTTACCCAAACAATGCTTTTTGATTAAAGGGAGATCCTATTCTTGCTCTTTTTCAGATGCAGACGAATGTACTAAATGTCCAGAAGATCAACATCCAAATACCAATCGAGTTCTCTGTATTCCTAAAATGAAAAGCTATATTTCTTATGAGGAAAATCTGGGGATCATCCTGACTGCCATTGCCTTGTTCCTCTCTTTAACCACAGGTTTTGGTTTGGGGATCTTCATTAAATTCATGGAAACTCCCATTGTCAAAGCCAACAACCGGGACCTCTCCTACATTCTCCTGGTCTCCCTCCTGCTTTCCATCTTGACTTCCTTCCTATTCATTGGCAAGCCAAGGAGAGTAACCTGCCTCCTCCGACAAACAGCCTCCAGCATTATATTTTCACTTGCGATTGCTTCAATCTTGGCCAAAACAATCACAGTGGTGTTAGCCTTCTCGGCCACAAAACCAGGGAATAAAGTGCAGAAATGGTTGGGGAAGAGCTTGGCCAACTCTATTGTCCTTTCTTGTTCTGGCTTCCAAGTTGTCATTTGCAGCATCTGGTTGGGAACCTTTCCACCGTTCCCTGACTCTGACATGCACTCCCAACCTAGAGAGATCATCCTCCAATGTAATGAAGTTTCTGTCACCATGTTTTATATTGCCCTTGGGTACATGGGCTTCCTGTCTGCTGTCTGCTTCATGGTGGCTTTTCTGGCCAGGAATCTCCCTGGAGCCTTCAACGAAGCCAAACTGATCTCCTTCAGCATGCTGGTCTTCTGCAGCGTCTGGGTGTCCTTTGTGCCTGCCTACCTGAGCACCAAGGGGAAATACATGGTGGCTGTTCAGGTCTTCTCCATTTTGTCCTCCAGTGCTGGCTTGCTGGGCTGCATCTTCAGCCCCAAGTGCTACATTATGATTTTTAGGCCAGATCTGGATACCAAAGAACATCTGATGTCAAAATAAAGTAGAAAAATAACTTTTACAAATTGATTGTTTTCAGAAATGTCATTTTAAAGAGCCTCCAACCCAATCCTACCTGGACAGCCTAAGGTGTGGTTAGAAACCTCTCTTCTAAGACACGTGGTGGGGCTGTTGAGCATTTCTGACCTCACAGTCAGCATTGCTAGTACAGCAGATTATTATTATTATTATTATTATTATTATTATTATTATTATTATTATTATTATTATTATTATTATTATTATTATTATTTTAATTATTTATTTAATTTCTATACCCCCCTACTCCCGAAGGACTCAGGGCAGTGCACAGCCAACAGTAAAGCAAATCCAAATACAAAATGTAAAAACATTTTAAAAACATATTAAACAATTGGCCTTAATCATTAAGAATAAATCCCAGTTAAAAATCATGTCTAGGACAGCCTAGCTTGTTGGAATAATAGCGTCTTGAGGGCACGGTGAAAGGTGCGTAGGTCAGGGATCCTCCGTATGTCCAATCTCTGGAAATGTTTAGTGATAAATTGAAGAGAGGAGGAGCTCAAAAAATGCCACCGATTGAAACACTGTCTTTGATTGTATGGAATGATAATGTTTTTTTATGTTCTGTTTTGTTTTTGTTTTTGAAAAATATTTTTTTTTATAAAAAAAAAAGAAATATAAAATATCACAGATATGTAAAAAGCAATTCCTTATTTAAAGGCCTAGAAAAATCATATCTTTTCTGAAACTGGAAAGATGGTAAAGACAATACCAGGCATATCTCACTGGGAGGACACCCCAAAGTTGCGAGGTGCCCCAGAAGGCTCTCCTACTGGAGGCCGCCAGTCAACACTGTTTGAAAGACAGCACCCAGAGGAGTCCCTCTCTGTGGGAGTGTATTGGCTGGTGGGAGGCTATCGGCAGCAGAAGGCGGTCTCATAAGTACCCGGGTCCTAAGCCATGGAGTGCTTTAAAGATGGTCACCAGCACCTTGAATCGCACCCGGAAGACCACCAGGAGCCATTGCAGCTCGCGCAGGAAGGGTGTTACATGGGTGCGCCAAGTCGCTCCCATAATCATCCGCGCAGCCGCATTCTGGACCAGTTGGAGCCTCCGAGTGCTCTTCAAGGGGAGCCCCATGTAGAGAGCATTACAGTAGTCCAGACGGGAACTGATGAGGGCATGAGTGACCGTGCGCAAGGAGTCCCAGTCCAGAACGAGGCGCAACTGGTGAATCAGGCAAACCTGATGAAACCCCCTCTCCGGCCACAGCCGTCACATACTCTTGTAGGAGATCATCCTACAATGTAATGAAGGAATGTTTTATATTGTCCTTGGGTACATGGGCTTCCTATCTGCTGTCTGCTTCATGGTGGCTTTTCTGGCTAGAAATCTCCCTGGGGCCTTCAACGAAGCCAAGCTGATCTCCTTCAGCATGCTGGTCTTCTGCAGCGTCTGGGTGTCCTTTGTGCCCGCCTACCTGAGCACCAAAGGGAAGTACACAGTGGCTGTTCAGGTCTTTCCCATCTTTGCCTCCAGTGCTGGACTGCTGGGCTGCATCTTCTTCCCTAAGTGCTATATTATCCTGACGCCAGAGCTAAACACTAAGGAACATCTCATGATAAAAGTAGGGAAGTGAGAGAAAAATTGTTTCTTAGGTGCCTTTTTAAATGATTCATTGCATTGATTATTGGCTACTGTCTGTCACAAATCTTTGATTCTCCTGGATAAAATGTCTGTTCTCTTTACTGTGCCCCTCTGCCTTTGAAATAATGCATTAAGGAAGGTCTTTTTGGCCTGTCCAGAGAAAACATTGGGTTATTTTCCAGTTCTTTTCCTGCAAAATTTGAAAAGGTAGCTGTGCATTTGTAAGAAAAACAGTGGACACTGCTGGATTCTGATCAGAAAGTCTTACTTGGGGAAGTCATGCTGGAGAACTCAAAGAATGTGGCCTATCCATGTAAAGGCCCTCCTTGGGGAAGGAAATTTGTACCAGAAATACCATATTTTTTGGAGTATAAGATGCACCGGAGTATAAGACACAGCTTTTTAGGGAGGAAAATAGGGGGGGTGGATCTGCTTACGAGGTATTCATCTGGCTAGCATCCTTACTCTGGTCAGCTTCAGCACATTAGTTTGCTCGGTTTTTACCTCCTGCTTGGGGATAAAAAACAGCTTCTAAGGCACAGCTGAGAGGAAGCAGCAATGAGAAAAGCAGGCAAAGCACAGGGGGAGATCGCTTCACTCTGCTAGCTCCTAGTCAGGGCTGAAAAAAAGCTTCTAAAGAATAGCTGAGAGTCGGAGCGCCTCGTTAAAGCACAGTGGAGAGTAGAGGGAGCAGGCAAAACTGGGAAGATCACTAACTAGTGCCTCATTAGTGCCTCGTTAGGGCTGAAAAAAAGCTTCAAAAAGCTATAAGTATAAGACACATCCAAATTTTCAGTCTCTTTTTTGGGGGGGTGGGGAATACTCCAAAAAAATACAGATTAGATGGGCTGGTTTCTTCCAGGAAATAGCTAAACTAGAATTCTTGGTGGAAGAAGTTGAAAGTCCCTTTATCTGGACTGGCTGATATCTAATGAGGGATGCCATTTGGGCCTTTTGCAGCTCGGAATTGAGGAAGCTCCTCCATGAAGTTTTCTGCCCAATCTCATCAAGAAGAGATTAACTCTGCCATTTTTGAGAATGACTCCCTTGGCCTCTGTCCCTCTGATCGTCCTGGACCACCTGTCCATCTCTGACAGAGTAGTTCCTCTGAGTGGCAGGTTAGACAAGCCCTCCTTTCCGCCCTTCTAAGGTTCCTGTGAAAATTTCTTACAATACACCAAAGCTATGTAACTCTGTCTAATATCATTTCTTTTATCAATGTCTTCCACAACTTGGGCATCCTTTAGATGTGGAAGTTTAACTCCCCAAATTCTTAGCAAGCTAGTTTATAGGAGTCTAAGACAATTTGCTGTGGCCAACTCTCTACAGCCAACTTGCTGTGGGGCAACTCACTGTAGGACAACTCGCTGTGGGGCAACTCGCAACAGCCAACTTGCTGTAGGACAAGAGTTACACTAATATCAAAGAAATGGTGGAATAGAATCATTAAAAAAAGAATACAGAAGGAGGGACAGAATGAAATGTGAATGGCAACAATTAAAATAATTTTATTTATTTTACATAATAAAATTGAATTGTTAAATTGTCCTACAGTGAGTTGGTTCATTTTCAGAGTTTTACCCTATTTATGATTTTCTTCCCATTGAGCACCTGCCTGTTGACTCTGTAGGAAGTTAGCATCCACCCCTTTCCTAGAAGAATGAAATATTTTGGGAAATATTAAAAAGGCAGAATATTATGTTTCCCTGGATGGGAAATGGAGAAGTACATTTTAAAGACAAAGCAGCTCCCACCTTCCTGCCCCCCACCCTTGGTTAATTCTACCAGAGGTAGAAACTCAATCTTTGACAATAGGACCCATCTGCAACACAATAGCAACAGAAACTAACACAATGGGACCCATCTAGGACAGAAACTCAACACATGGCACCCGGGAAGATTACACCAGCCAGTAAGGTTAGCTAAGACTCCCACCCCCTGAGAGTCTGACAACCAATCAGGATACTCTTTCTGGGCCCCAGGAAGTTCAAAGCCAGAGAGGGCATAAAACCCGGGGACTCGCTGTATCTCAGCCTCTTTTCTGTTCAGGAACTCAAACCATGTGCTCCTGTCCACCATTAAACCATCTTTCCAAGCAGTCTCCATGTTTCAAGTGTCTTTTTCCCCACTTGGGGCTGAAACCAGAAGGATATTTCTTCCTACAACTCACTCAGAGTTTAGAGACGTGATCCTTACAGCCATTATCCAAATCATAGTGATTTAGTTGTTGTTTTGATGCTAAATCTCTAACGTCATTTTGGGTAGCTTTCAGGTGTCACACAAACAACAATAATATGCTTTCACCTTGACATTACATCAAAACTTTGTTGGCAAATGTCTTTGCACTGGAAAATATTGGGGGCCGAAATGGAGAAAGAAAAAAGCTGGACTGGTGTTTTTTTATATAGGCAACGGTTGTGTTTGCTCCCCTCTCCTTCAGACATGTAGCCTCGGCTGGACTCTGTCTGGATTAGGAATCTTCTGAAGCTTCTGTCTTGGAAGAGGGGTTTGGTTTCTTTAAAGCAGACCCCTGTCTGGAGACTCTATCAGGAACAAAAGTCATGTTGGTACTTCTGCTGCTTCTGCTACCCCAGGCAGTCTTGGGGAGTCTCAAAGCCAAATGCCTTCTGACTTTGAAGAAGGATGAGGTGCACCCAAAGAACTATTACAGACCAGGAGAGTTTCACATTGGGGGCATCGTCTCTGCAACAAAGGCTGATTTTCAATCACTATGCTTTAACAAATCTCCTTTGACTAAATTTGATTGGTAAGTCAAAGTTCCTGCACAGCATGAGAGCCACACAATTCCACCCTGATTTCTAACAAGTTCCAGTCTCATCTCTTACAATGAAAGGTCTGATCTGCAAGTTTTTCTCTCTCTCTCTCTTCTTATTTCATCCTTGAGGATTCATTTCTACCCTGTGGCTGTTGAGCCTGATTTGAAATATTTATTTTATTTTATTTTATTTTATTTTATTTTATTTTATTTTATTTTATTTTATTTTATTTTATTTTATTTTATTTTATTTTATTTTATTTTATTTTATTTTATTTTATTTTATTTTATTTTATTTTATTTTATTTATTTTATTTTATTATTTTATTTTTTTATTTATTTTTGTCAAGCATGTTTAAGATAACAGATAAAAATATAAACATGATTATGAATGCATGAAATGGATACAAATAAATGGGGATAGTAGGACTGGGATGGTAGGCACACCTATGTAAGGAGCACTTCTTAAGCACTTAAGCACTTCTGCGCGCATCCTTACGGACTCTTAGGAATGGGGTGAGGTCAACAGTAGACAGTCTAAGGTTAAAGTTTTGGGGGGTTGGGGAAGAAACCAAAGAGTCATGGATTGCATTCCAGGCATTGACCACTTGTTGAAGTCGTATTGTCTGCAATTGAGTTTGGAAAGGTTTACCTTAAGTTTGTATCTATTGTATGTTTGTGTATTGTAGTGGTTGAAGCTGAAGTAGTCATTGACAGGTAGGACATTGTAGCAGATAATTTTATGTATTACACTCAGGTCAGACCGAAGGCGGCGTAGTTCTAAATTGTCTAAACCCAAAATTTCAAGCCTGATGGCATAAAGTATTCTATTGTGGGTAGAGGAGTGGAGGACTCTTCTCATGAAATATCTCTGGACTCTTTCAATTGTACTGATGTCTGATATGCAGAGTGGGTTCCAGGAAGATGAGCTATATTTGAGATAGCAAATTCTCAAATAAATCTATAAGATCTTCTATTTTTCTTGATTTTGAAGAACAAGCATCCACTTTTCTTGACATCCTATGAGCAGAGCAGGACTGTGGATGGAGAAGACAGAGTGGTTCTTCCCTTCCAGCCCTCCCTTATCCAACAAAGCAGTTAACATGGCTACAAAAATGGGGGAATGTTGCATTTTCCCCTGCAATAAAAATGAGTTAACCACCACAATTTTTGTTCCATCCCCAAAATCACTAATTAAATAAATGAATCCCAGATAAGAATTGGTTTTCCATACATGTGTGTATCCTGTTTGAGTGAATGCCAGGCATTCTAGCTGGACAATCACTTAAATTAAGTCTCCATTGTAGAAATATGGACAATGTAAACTTCTCCGGATATTTAGTTATAAATAAGACTTCACATGTTGTTAACAATCATGGTTGCTCATTTTGTTTGTGTGCCTGTGTACTTTAATAATCTTATATTTCATATGGAAGAATAGGTCACTATCCAAATATTAAATATTTGGAAAGTGACGTAAAAATTTTGAAGAAACCAGAATTCCATTGTTTGGGAGTTCTGCACACAAATTAGAAAAGTGTGATTGTAGAGGGATTTTATATATGGTAAGTTCAGGAAGATTATTATATGCACAATGATGGAAGAATAATGAAACTCCCACAGTGGAGGACTGGATTGTGGAAATGTCAAAATTTGCAGAAATGACAGATTATCTGTTTAAAAGAAGGTTGGGAATCAATGAAAAAGCCTCAGTCATCCAGATAGAGCTGTCTGACAGTTGAGTCATGATATGGACTTATTGATATTTAATGATGGAAGTCAGTCATACATTTCTGAAATTGAGTTTCAGAGAAGAGCAACCAAGATGATTAGGGGACTAGAGGCTAACTGGGCATGTCTAGTCTAGTGAAGAGAACATCCTGGGGAGACATGATAACAGTGTTCCAATATTTGAGGGGCTGTCACAGAGAGGAGGGGGGTCAAGCTATTTTCCAAGGCACCTGAAGGCCAGGCAAAGAATAATGGATGGAAACTGAACAAGAAGAGAGTCAACCTGGAAATAAGGAGAAATTTTCTGACAGTGAGAACAATCAACCAATGGAACAGCTTGCCCCCAGAAGTTGTGGGAGCTTCATCACTGGAAGCTCTCAAGAAGAGACTGGACTGCCATCTGTCAAAAATGGTGTAGGCTCTGCTTGGGTGGATGGTTGGACTAGATGACCTACAAAGTTCCTTCCAACTCTGTTAATCTGTATCTGTAACTTTCTGTTTTTAATTTCTTCTACCTTTTCTTCTTCCTCTCTTCCCTTCTTCCCTTTCTTTGACTAATTTTTTAATTTATGTAACGTTCTTAATAAATATAAATCTTAAAAAAAGAATTAGACAAAGCTAATATTATTAGATTATTTCAGACCTGATGCATTTGGTATCTTACAATAAAATTGAAATACTCCAGAGTTACAATCAAATAGATGAGATATTTTTCGAGCTATGAAAAAAAAAATTCCATCAGATACACAATTAAATGCTCCAAACTTCTCAGTCTTGGACGGATTAAGAATATTATTGTTCAACGCGGTTAATTAAATGTTCTTTCCACTGATTATGTTCCAATATATTCATATTTTCAGGATTGCACCAACAGAGTACTGGAAATTGCTATCCTTCCTTTTTGCCATATGGGAGATTAACAAGAATCCCAATATTTCATTCAATGTCACTCTGGGTTACAACATCTATGAAAATTATTTCAGTGCACAAATGACCTCAGAGGCTTTGCTGGACCTGCTTTCGGAGGGGGAGGTCAATGTTCCCAACTACAGCTGTGGAAGGCAAAGAAACACAGTGGCTGTTCTTGAAGAGGCTGATACTGACATCTCCATCCAGATTTCAACCATATTAGCCACCCACAAAATCCCCCAGGTGTGTCTTTGCTGAGAAGATGAATTCTTAGTCATGCAAGTTTCTTTTACACCTCCTGTTATCAATGAAAAACAAAGTTCTAGTATAGGAATTGTATAAAGGATGAAGGACAAGAACCTGAGCAGACATACCTCCTGTATGGCATTCTTACTGTAGATTTTTCCTGTCTACTGGCCATTGGGAAGAACAAAATGCTACACTGAAGGGAGAAGAGAAGCAATGTTAAAGTAAAATGACCAGAGACTCCCTACAAAAGTGGACAATTCCTCCATTAGGGCTAAATTTTTGGATTTATGGGTTTATAGAGTTTCCTTTGTTTCCTTTTCAGATCAGTCACAGTTTTATTTCTCAGATTCCGAGTGATAAAACTCAGCTTCCTTTCTTCTACCCAATGCTCCCACCTGAAGAACTTCAGTACCCAGGGATGGTGAAGCTGGTCCTCCATTTCAGGTGGACCTTGGTCGGTCTCCTTGCTCCAGACACTGAGAATGGACAAAGGTTCACAAGGACATTGACTTCCATGCTGATAAAGAATGGCATTTGTCCAATTTTATCACAAACCTTTTCCCCGTCTTCTGTGAAAGTCTTCATAGATTGGAATTTATACCTCAATTGGAGAAAGGCGAATGTCTATATGTATGGTGCTGACATGAATACATTCAATATAGGGGTTTTCATTATGCACGATATATTTGGAATACTTACTGAACCTCTTAAAGGAAAAGTCCTGATCACCACTGTACGCTGGGATTTCACAATTTATTTGAAAGAGAACTACCTTCCCACTCAATATATTCATAGTATTTTTTTCTTTCTTATGAAGAGAAATCAAATGGCAAAGTATGGTGGTTACCTGCAGTTTGATTCTTTCATGATTCATCTTGTCAAGAACTCCTGGCTGTGTTCTTATACCAAAGATGCCTTTTCGGTGAAAGTCTGGAAGAGGTGCAGGGAGAGAGAAGAACTGGAGACTCTGAGAAAAGAGGAGATGGATCCGATCCTGGTTCTCGATAGCTATTTCATTTACAACACAATCTGGGCTGTGGCACGGGCCATAAATGCTGCGTGTTTATCCAGACCCAGGAGGACATTTAAAGGTGTTAACAACATGCAATCTCCAATGCTGAAGGCATGGCAGGTATTTCTTTTCTATTGCACAGCTGCCCATTTTATGTTTATTGAGGTATATTTTAATTAGTTGGCCTCCCATCTTATCACAGGATAACTCATTGCAGTTGAGAATCAATTTTACCATTATAAACTGGGTTACTATTCTGATATATATACAAATTAAATTAATCCCAACTTTCTATTTCTCTTCCTTTTGCACTTGTTTCATCCTGCTCATTTATTTTATTTTTATACTTCTTTTTAATAGCTACTTGGTAAATACATATATTTTCCCTCCAGCCTCTTTCTTCTTGGACTTTTTTCTTCATAAGCTGGAGCACTGCTTTGCCATCTAGAATAGAAAAGAATAGAATAGAATAGAATAGAAAAGAATAGAATAGAATAGAATAGAATAGAATAGAATAGAATAGAATAGAATAGAATAGAATAGAATTTTATTGGCCAAGTGTGATTGGACACACAAGGAATTTGTCTTGGTGCATATGCTCTCAAGGTACATAAAAGAAAAGATACATTGTTCAAGAATCATAACATATAACACTTAATGATATTTATAGGGTACAAATAAGCAATCAAATCATATTAGGAAACAGTCAATATAAATCGTAAGGATACCAGTAACAAGGTTACAGTCATACAATCATAAGTGGGAGGAGATGGGTGATAGGAACGCTGAGAAGATTAATAGTAATAGTAATGCAGACTTAGTGAATAGTTTGACAGTGTTCAGGGAATTATTTGTTTAGCGAATGATGGTGTTCGGGAAAAATATGCTATGGTGTCTTATTGTTCTGGTGTGCAATGCTCTATAGTGTCATTTTGAGGGTAGGAGTTGAAACAGTTTATGTCCAGGATGCGAGCTGGATATTTTCACAGCCCTCCTTTTGACTCGTGCAGGATACAAGTTTGAAGTACTTGTTTTTTTCTGCAGTTCTAGTTATCCGCTGAATTCTGTGTTGCAGAGCCAAACTAGACAGTTGTGGTGGTGCAGACTCAATAATTCCTTTTTAGAACTGGATCAGCAGTTCTTTGGGCAGTTTGAGCTTCCTGAGTTGACTCAGAAAGAACATTCTTTGTTTTGTTTTTTTGATGACATTTTTGATGTTAGGTATCCATCTACAGTTGAAAAAAGTGTGCTGCAAATATTAGGCAGTCTAACACTTTTGACCAACTCACCTCCTAGGTAGGCCCTCTGTTCCATGACAGCCTTGACTCAGAATGGGTCTCATCTAGAGGTAGGCTGCTGCCGGTTCAGACAGGTTTGGGCAAACCAGTATTTCCGGCCACTGGCTGGGTCTGTCCACCCGCCCCGATGCTATCCCGTCCGATATATCTCACTCTCTCCAGAAGGTGCACGCACATTTTCAGTTCTGCACTAGGCGAACTGGTTGTTGAATTATGTAAAGCTCACCTCTAGTCTCATCCCTTGACTAAGAACCCCTTTGATTCTTCTCCCCCTACTCAAAACTCTCAGTAGCATCAGAAACATCAAACAGTCTCATCAGGATATGGAGAAACAACTTTGGGCCAAGAAACTAAGCCTACTGAGGCCAGGTCAGAAGATGAAGGGTTGCACTGGGAAAAGTCTAGGATCATCAAGAGTGAGGAATGTTCATAAAATATTCCATATATGTTCCATAAAATTGCAAGGAGATTTGGGTTAATGTTAGGGTTCCAAGTAACACCCTCAACGAAAGAAAACTCCGAAGCCTGAGTTTCCTCAAAGTTACATTTGATTAGAGATATCATATTGGCACATCTAGGAAACTCGAATCTGAAAGCTTAAAAGGTTTCCCCTCCCAAAGGAAAGTTCAAGTCCCTGCCCAGCACCCACATGTCCATCACATGGTCCAATCAAAGCACCATCCCAACTGGAGATGCCTCCCAGTTCCAACCTCCCAGGTGCAGGGTGAGATGGCCTTGAATTTCTGAGAAAGGAATGTTATTATGACTAAGTATCACCCATACTCCATACAATCCCCCCTTCCAGTTCCCCTCACTAGGAAATGTGGCAGGGCTGAAGGCAAAACGACAGAAATGACTTCCATGCCTGACACCATCTTCATCTCAATGCAGAGTTTCACAAACACAATGTACTTGTAGGGCAAAGCCCCCCCCCCCCCCCCCCCGCATAGTTATCCTCAAGGTGAGCAGAGATTTTTTTTCTCTTAGTGATCTGCCCATTGACCTGCAGATCAGTTGTTTACAGCATTGTTTTTGTGTGTGGAATTTCTTTTCACTTTGGCTTCATTGGCAGAATTCCTTCAGTGGGCTTGAACACAGCATCCATTTCCTTTAGGGTTTTAACTTTGGACCTCATTAGTGGGAGCTACCGGATTGCATCAAATTAAGCTCACCCTGGATGTTTTCTTTTGCTGTACTTCCCATTGATTTTCTAACCTCTGCAGTGACAATTATGAATTGTCCTTGAGATCACGGGCACCTCCCTTGTCTTCAAAGTCACTCTTGGTACTTCTATGGTATATTTTATGGTATACTAGCTGGATAGCAATGCTTCACTATGAAACTATGTGATGGGGCTTGATAAATTGACAGTAAAGCTTGAAAATTAATTAGTAGTTATGATTGGCCTCTCCTCTCCCCTTCTCTCCCTCAGCTTTGCCCTACAGAATCCTTCCCTATCCTATCCTGTTTTCTCCCTCAGGCTTGCCCCACAGAAATCTCTCCTATCCTATCCTGTTTTCTCCCTCAGGCTTTCTAGCCCCTTCTCTCCCTCAGCCTTTCCCCACAGAATCTTCCCGTATCCCCGTGATGGCGAACCTATGGCACGTGTGCCACAGGTGGCACGCAGAGCCATATTAGTGGGCACGCCAGCTCAGCTCTGGTGCACAAGTGCGTGCCGGCCAGCTGATTTTTGGGCCTTCTGAGCCCCCCAGAAGTAGGGGAAAAGGCTGTTTCCTGCCTCTGGAGGGCCTGGCCGGTGGGGGGGGGGGGGAGGCCAATTTTTCTTTCTTACCTGGCTCCAGATCCTCTCTATTTATCTGGGAAGGGTGAAAACAGCCTTTCCCACTCCCACGGAGGCCTGAAAGGCTCCATTTCCCAACTGCTGGTGGGACAGGAAGTGACTTTTTTGCTGTCCCCAGCCTCCAGAGACTCCTAGAGAGGCTCCTAGAGACACTTAGAGAGGCTCTGGAGGCTGGGTACAGCACAAAATGTCACTTCCTGTCCCACCAGCAGTTGGGAAATGGGGCGTTTCAGGCCTTTGGAAGGCCTCCGAGGAAGTGGGAAAGGCTGTTTTTGCCCTTCCCAGATAATTAGAGAGGATCTGGAACCAGATAAGAAAGAAAAACGGGCCTACCAGGCCATCATGTGCCAGGAGCACACGCTACCCTCCCCTGCTCCCTCCTGGCATGCGATGGCCAAAAGTTTAGCCATCACTGTCCTATCCTACCCCTTCTCTCCATCAGCCTTGCCCCACAGAAATGTCTCCTATCCTATCCCCTTCTCTCCCTCAGGCTTTCTAGCCCCTTTTCTCCCTCAGGCTTTCCCCACAGAGTCCTGTCCTATGCTATCCCATTCTCTCCAGAGTTATTTTCAAGTTGGGAAGGGGAGTAGAACATCTAACTAATTAGCATCAGAGTGCATTATAATAATAGAGGAAATACTAATGCTCTGATGGTCATTTTGAAAAATCGTTTCTTAGTGAGTAGCCAGAAGCCATTTCATGATTACGGTGTGAGTGGTATTTGCATATATATTCTCCACAGGACAGATCCTTCAGTGCAGCTCAAGACTCTATGGAGTCTTTCCCTAGAGCTTTCTCTGTCCTGTGTAACACTGTTCATTTTCTCTTCCATTTCAGCTTCATTCTTTCCTTCAGACTTCTCAGTTTCATAATAATTCCATCGATGGGGTATATTTGGATGAGAGTGGAGACCTGGTAGCAGACCTAGACATTGTAAATACAGTGATTTTCTCCAATATATCTGTTACCAAAGTGACATTTGGGAGTCTAGAAAGACAGGGATCCTTGGATTTCAACATCATAATCGACAAGAATGGTACTGCAAAGATGGAACTGCTGAACAAGGTGGGGAAAAGATTTTTTTTAAAATTTGATTTATATGCCGCCCTTCTCCAAAGACTCAGGGTGGCTTACAATGTGTTAAACAATAGCCTTCATACTTTTGTATATTTATACAAAGTCAGCTTATTGCCCCCACAACTGGGTCCTCAATTTACCTACCTTAGAAAGGATGGAAGGCTGAGTCAACTTTGAGCCTGGTGAGATTCAAACTGGTGTAATTGCAGACAGCTGGATGTTAATTACGGTGCTTAGTCTGCAGAGCTATCCAGGCTCTTTATTGTATCCTTTATTGTATCCTTCTGGTAGTCTTACCAAGAGTATTGCAGAGTTGGGGCAGGAACAGTCATCCAAGTTATCCCAGAGAGGAAAGAGATTCTATGGTTAGATGTTCAGGTATCTCTGAGAAAAAATATTCTTAACTATACCAGTTAAATGTTTATCAGTCTTCTGCAAGGGAGCTAGGTTTAAGTCATGGGGAAATTGACTTTGCCAAAGAAGAAAATTCATTTAATTTTGTCAGAGTGCTTGTAGCATGAGACAACCCAGGAGCAAAATACAGTACACAGAGGTTTGTATTACAAACAGTAGCTTATATACAAGACTTACATACACGTGGTAGGCGCATACCAGACAAACATTCAGTCTTCTTCAACTCTACACGGAGAACTACAATGCAAATACATGAGGAGACAGAGAGAGAGAGACCCTCTCATGGCCTCCCTTATATAGACAGCAGCAATAACCATGCTGAATCATCCTCATTGCATCATTCTGGTCCACAGCCTTACGTCAGCTGGTCAGCTTTAAATTGTCGTTACCCTGACAAATTTCCCCATGATTATTTATATTAGGAATTTAAATTACTTTTTTTTTAGAATGGGAAAACTTAGAAGTAGGCAAAACCACAGCAGCAAAATCAGTTCGATGAGCTCAAAGTTTTGGGGAGGCTTCAAAATTAGCAAGGCTAAACCTTGAACTGGAGATCTCCAAACTCTGACATTTTGCTTCTTTTTTGAAATACAATAATTGATTTTGTGGATGTTATTTCTTTCCCTCTCTCTGCCCAGCCCCTGCCCCCTTCCAGATGTGTGGAAAGCTGTCTTCCTGGGTTCATGAAGGTGGCTCAGGAAGGGAAGCCCATCTGCTGCTACAATTGTCGTCCTTGCGCAGAAGGATCCATCTCCACCCTGGAAGGTGGGTGACAGCAAGAGAAAGGGGCAGACTTTGGAGATGACCACAGATCTTGGGATCTTCTACGAACATACATTTTGAAAGGCTTGACCAGAGTGTGTCCCACCTCTTTGAGTCTGGATCAAGGTATTGTAGGGAGTCATGCACCCGGCCTCGAAAACATGGCTAAATAGGACAGCATTACGTCTGAGAGGGCCCAGGTGGGCCCACCTGGAGTTTTTTTTTTTTTTTTAATTTGATTTATATGCCGCCCTTCTCAATAGTTGCTGCTATTGGTTCATCCAAATTGGTCTGAATCAGCTGAATGCCACCTAGGTGCTGGAGGCTTTTTTTTTAAATCATTGTCTGAGTTCTGGCCCATGATCAGGAGAGGAGAGGAACCATGAGTTCGGACTGAGACAAACTTCCTCCTTGACCTTAAGATGGTCTTTCTGCTTATACAAAAGAGAGGGATGCATTCTGATGACCTCACTCCCTATTTAACTCATCTTCAAAGGGAACTCCACCTGTCTTTCTCCATGGCAAAAATAGGGTTCATCCACTTCAGCTGGCATAAGCTATTCTAAGCGATCATTCACATGAACTTCATTCCATTGTAGACTGGATCTCACTGGTGCCTTAAAGCACTAATGAAAGGCTGGGATCCAGTTTGCAACAGGTTGATAAGTGGAATGGGAAAACTACTGGAACTGCCTTCTTTCCTTAAATCCTTTCTTCCTCCCTCCTTCTATTCTCTCTCAACAAGTACATTGATGAAATCATGACATTAAAAAAAATGGTATTAAGCTGTTCTAGACATCTACATACAATCATTCACACCAACAGTTTTATCCAAACAATGCTTTTTAATTAAAGGGAGATCCTATTCTTGCTCTTTTTCAGATGCAGACAAATGTACTAAATGTCCAGAAGATCAACATCCAAACACCAATCGAGTTCGCTGTATTCCCAAGATGAAAACCTATCTTTCTTATAAGGAAAATCTGGGGATTATCCTGACTGCCATTGCCTTGTTCCTCTCTTTAACCACAGGCTTTGGTTTGGGGATCTTCATTAAATTCATGGAAACTCCCATTGTCAAAGCCAACAACCGGGGCCTCTCCTACATTCTCCTGGTCTCCCTCCTGCTTTCCATCTTGACCTCCTTCCTGTTCATTGGCCAGCCAAGGAGAGTAACCTGCCTCCTCCGACAAACAGCCTTCAGCATTATATTCTCACTTGCCATTTCTTCAATCTTGGCCAAAACCATCACAGTGGTGTTAGCCTTCTTGGCCACAAAACCAGGGAATAAAGTGCAGAAATGGTTGGGGAAGAGCTTGGCCAACTCTATTGTCCTTTCTTGTTCTGGCTTCCAAGTTGTCATCTGCAGCATCTGGTTGGGAACCTTTCCACCGTTCCCTGACTCTGACATTCACTCCCAACCTAGAGAGATCATCCTCCAATGTAATGAAGGTTCTGTCACCATGTTTTATATTGCCCTTGGGTACATGGGCTTCCTGTCTGCTGTCTGCTTCATGGTGGCTTTTCTGGCTAGGAATCTCCCTGGGGCCTTCAACGAAGCCAAACTGATCTCCTTCAGCATGCTGGTCTTCTGCAGTGTCTGGGTGTCCTTTGTGCCTGCCTACCTGAGCACCAAGGGGAAATACATGGTGGCTGTTCAGGTCTTCTCCATCTTGGCCTCCAGTGCTGGCTTGCTGGGCTGCATCTTTAGCCCCAAGTGCTACATTATCATTTTTAGGCCAGATCTGAATACCAAAGAACACCTGATGTCAAAATAAAGTAGAAAAATAACTTTTACAATTTGATTGTTTTCAGAAATGTCATTTTAAAGAGCCTCCAACCCAATCCTACCTGGACAGCCTCAGGTGTGGTTAGAAACCTCTCTTCTAAGGGAGGGATGCTCCCTTACACGTTGAACATTTCTGACCTCACAGTCAGCATTGCCAGTACAGAGGAAAATTTTTCTTTCCTTGCTTCCTTCTTTTTCTCTACACTTTGACTCTCTGAAGAGTAATATTGGAAGAAATGTCCATGTGAGTTCAATTCCAAGTGGGAAAAAGACACTGGAAACATGGAAGTTGCTTGGAAAGAAGGTTTATTGATGAACAGGATCACATGGCTTGAGATCCTGGACAAAAAGAGATGCTGAGATTGCCTGAGTTTTATGCTCTCTGTTGGGCTTTGAATTTGAGCTTTTGTTCTGATTGATGGTCATACTCCCATGGGGCCATGGAAGGGTAACTTCATAGGTTGTCTTTTGAGTTCCAGGCTTGGTTGACTCTTGCTGGGTGATGATATAATGAAAGGGCTTTGGACAATTCCTATTATGGCTCTGCCTGAAAAAGGTAGATCTTCATTATATAGAATAGACTGGCCCAGGCCTTAATGGCCCATTGACAAGGGGGGGGGGGTGTTTGCTGGGGTTCTGCCTCTCTTTTAGGGGAAATATTCTGCCCTTTTAATATTTCCTAAAATATTTCATTTTCCTAGAAGAGGAGTGGGTGCTAACTCCTTACAGTAATTTATAGCTTTTGTCATCCAATTTCTGGACATGCAGTAAGTTTAGCAAATTAAGCTGTTAAAAGTGATAGAGATTTGAGGGCAGTGGTTTAACATCTAATTTGGAGGGGACAAGTGAAAAATGAACAAGTCTGTCTTTCCCAGCTTTTTGTTGTTGTTGTTTTCTTTATTGAAGAAATGTGGGTTTTAGGGGGAGGGAGGGGCCAAAACAACTTGTCCTGAAGCTGCCACCTTAGTATGCAGAGTCTGGTTTCCCAAGCTTAGCAAGAGCCAGGAGATGTTTACAATCACCCAACAGCCTGATGATCTGGGTAGAAAGCATCAAAAGCAGCCACCACTTCTACAAAGACTTGTCAGAGTATTGAAAGGGGTGACCACTGTGGCTTTGCCCAACATTTAAGAAATATTGGGGGGAAAAAAGAATTTGATTAATAGAAATAACATTAGAAAAAATAGAACTCAAACCAGAGATTTTCCTACTAGGGATGATTGAAGAAAACTATAGGAAAGAAATAAAGTACTTAATATTACACAGAGTCACGGCAGCCAGATTGGCACTCGCCCAATATTGGAAAACTGATCAACTGCCAATAGACCAATTGATAATCCAAAAGATCTATAATTGTGCGGAAATGGACAAACTAACATTTGAAATGAAGGATAAGGTAGACTCAAAAAGTTATATAGGGTGGAATAGGTGGTATAATTGGATAACTCGTAGAAATGAGAGTAAATGTAAAATTCTGTATGATAAGAATAATTAACAAATATGCACCGTTAATGAGATAATGGACATGAGACCAAAGTCACTTTTTCTTTTTATGTATTGTCGTTTGTATTAATATATGTATCTTGTATATACATGGTATAACATTTTATTTTTTATATGTTTAATAAAGTTTTGTTTTTAAAATAAAAAAAAGGGGGGGAACAAAAGAAAGAAAAGGTGACCGCTCCCAGGAGATATGAGGATTAGGCCCAAGCACTGCAGGGTCCCATTGGGGCAGGATTGAAGGAGGAGGAGCTTCCAGGCAGAGGGAAAGATGTTACCAAGCCACATCTGGAAGACTGTGGGACTTCCAACATCTCTATACCATAAAGATGGTGTCAATGTGTATGAGAGTTCATGACTGGGATCGTCATGGCAACAGGTCATGGGGATTGGCTGGAATAGGACATGGTAACAAGGTCAGCCAATGTATAGGCATAGCAACTAAGTCAGCCAATGAGAGCTGTTTGGGAGCTGAAACAGCTTGGAGCCTGGGTGTGGCTTAGGTTAATTGACATATATAAATATAAGTTATGTGCTCCTATTGTTGTCCTTCGTTCTGTTTGTTACAATTGAAAATACCTAACTTGTTCTCTGTAAATATGTATATTTGTATATATGTTATTGTGTGATGTCATTATGATCTTTTTCATTGGTTCCTACTTACCTTTTGCCCTGCTTCCTCTGTATATAAGTTGTTGCTCCTGTCAGAACTTCTGCTGTCCAAATGTAATCCTGAGGAAGACAAGAAATAAATATCTTTGTTATAAGAAAGGCTTCAGTCTTTTATATTGGGTCTGACCAGAATAATTAAACAAGTAACAAATTGGTAGCAAGAGGATGGTTTGGTTGGCCCAACCAAAAATAAAAATGCAAGTATCACAAAAAGACAAAAGAAGACCTGCCACTAGATATATAACAAAAAGAATGGCAGCCCAGATGACTCTGACAAAAACACAATAACTGAAGAAATGAAGAAATATACTCAATTCCAAGAAAAGGAATTTCTGAGAAACTCCAAAAAATCGATAGATGAAACAGAAGTCACTCCCTCAGCCTCAAACAGGGAAGGTGACATAAAAAGAAAAATACTAGACATAATAAAAACAACTCCAGATGACTCAAGTCTGATCGCGAAACTCCACAGCCTAACAAACAATCACGGAGCAGCATCAGATGAAGAGATCAAACAAGAAAAATCCATGGTAAGAAAGTCAACTCCAGATTACTACACTAACAATGAAGCTAGCATTGGTTTCCCGCCTTTTTCATGGTGGCCATTTTATCTACCTAATACTCCCAAAATGGCTGACCAATCATTAAAGGAACCCCAAATTTTAAACTACAAAGCGGGAAACAAAACCTACCAAGAAGATGCCTACCTGAGTCCAGAAATAAATAAAAAACAACTATTTAACCAATACAACACTCAACCTACTGAAATTGAAATAAATAATGCCATGCAGGTGTTAACTGCAGCATTTGGGACTAAACTAAAAATACCAAACAAACAATCAGAAAATGAAAAAGAAAATTCTAAACTAACACCTATCAAAAGTCAAAAAGAACTAGTCACCCGAGAAAAGACGCCCTGGCAATCATACTTACCTGCTGAAGAACACCTTGCTGAGCGACCCGACTTTGCCACCTATGACGGCCTGCTTTGAGCTCCGCTTCCTGACTGCATCGAGGAACATGGCCGACAAGCCTCCGGTGGATTTTTCTTTGATCGCCGCAACTTCGGAGACTTCCCGACGAGCAGGACAGCATCCCGGGCACCAGAGGCCCTCCGGAAACAAAGCCGAAGAACAGAAGGCCGACTGGGACTTCATCCCGGGTGCTGCAGGCACAGGATCCTCCCTCGTCGACTGCTGGGGAAGAATGAGGACTGAGCATGCGCAGAACGAACCTGCAAAGAAAAAAGAAGAAGACATAAATACAGATCTTCTGGCACAGATCCAGCCAGAACATAGAGATAAGTAAATACAGACATGCATCTACCATACCTAAGCCTTATTGCGAGTATGCTAAGGTCTTAAACCATGGACAGCTCCTGAATATAAATAATTTCTCACAACACTCAGAGACACTATCTACAGACTTTATAAAATTAAAATTAGATGGAAGTAACTTAATGGAATGGAGCCAGTGTTTACAAATTATATATTTGAGAGAAAATATTTTATTCTTTATTGATAATCCACCTGACAAGCCTTGGACTTATGAAATAGACTGCCTCCATCATAAGGCTTATTATTTATTAATTGCTTCTATTTCCCCAAGTATCCTTCCTAGTATTGAACATAATCTAACCGTATCTGAAACATACCAAAAATTATTTAATTTGTTTTATAGCAAAAATGTAGCCACAACCACTAAAATTTCAAGAGATTTCTATTCTGCCAGACTAAAACATGATACATCTATGAGCGAACATATCCTAAATCTGAATGCAACCAGAGCAGATCTCATCCAAAGGGAGGGGGGGGAATATTTCTGATAACACTATGAAAAGCATTATAATCAATTCATTAGACCACAGCTGGGATAACTATATTACTTTAATTGATAACTTAAGTTTAGAACAAATTACCTTAGAAAACCTTACCAATAAACTTATTGCTGAAGACAGACTTAGAAAGGAACGATTTGTACATCAAAGGGAAGGTAGAAATCAAAAAAGAACAGATTTTAGAGTCAGAGACAGATACCCACATGAATGCTCAATATGTGGATCTGAAAGACATCAAAAAAGAGACTGCCCCAAGAACACAGAATATAGTGATACATATCATCACAAAGATAGAAGAATACATTTCTTAGATAGAACTTCTCCTGACTACAGATATAAACGCAGGGAATCACCACATTCTAAAGAAAAACAAATATACAGAAACAAACCCTAGGGAAAACAAAGAAGGATCACTATATGGAATAAAAGACAGTGATACATCAACATCAGTTTCACTCAACACATGGCTCATCGATTCTGGAGCCACAAGTCACACAACTCACAATAGAAAAATATTAAACAACTTCACAGAAAAGGAATATTACATAAAAGTAGCAAACCAAAATGAAGTCCTAGTAAGAGGAGTAGGTGACACGCATATAAGAGGTGTAGGAAAAATAGAGGGGGTGCTATTTATACCCGAAATTCCAAATAATATATTGGCAACTCTAAAACTAAGCATAGAAATCGAAGTAGAGACCACATTCAAAAGTGGAAAAGTATTTATGACTAAAAACAACAGAAACATTGGTAAACTATTCACAAATGAAGGACTAACATATCTACTACCACAAAATAATGAATTAATCTACACAAACTATCAATTAAAAAACAAAGAGGCAGAACCAGATAGTCATGAAGGGGGTAATAATAATATACCAACTGTTGAAACTAATATATCAGAAAATTTACACAATGGTAAACCTATACACGACAACTGTACCCATTTACTCCACAGAAAGCTAGGACATGCAAGTTTCCCTGTCATACGGAAAATGTTAGAATGTTCCGAAGACTTAAAAATAAAAAATTGTAAAAATTATTTGGAATGCTCCGTATGCAATTCATCCAAACTCAAAAACAAACCTAAGCCCAAAAAAGCCACTCGCAACACACATTCAATTTTTCAGCTATGGATGGATGTTGTAGGCCCAATAAAACCTTCAATTAAATATAGGAAAAGATACTTTCTAACCATAGTCGATGATTACAGCAGGTTTGGTTTTGTGTACATCCTTAATCATAAAAGTGAAGTTTTCAAAAAATGTAAGGAATTCTTTAAAATGGTAGAAACTCAACATAATATTAAAATTAAACAAATAATGACCAACAGAGGGTCGGAATTTTTATCCAACAAATTTTCAAATTGGCTAAAATTACAAGGAATATTACACTTTAAATCTTGTCCCTTCTCCCCCTTTCAAAATGGAGTCTCAGAGAGAAAAAACAGTTTGCTACAAACCATGGTTAAATGTGTGTTAGACGATGCTGGTTTAAGCCAATCATTCTGGGCTGAAGCCCTTACTTATTCCAATTATACTCTAAACCGCTTATGGTCAAGTACACTCAACAAAACTCCATATGAACTCATGTATGGCAAAAAACCAAAAATTGGACATTTACACATATTTGGCGTAACTGCTGATGTATATGTACCCACACAATTGAGACACAAAGGAGAGAAAGTATCCAAAAGACTAATATTTATGGGGTACGAATCAGGAACCAAGGGATATTGCTTCATTGATAAAAATAACCATTTCATTGTATCCAGATCTGCCGTGTTTCATGAACATGCGAATTGGTCAAAAATACACCTCAACGAGATATATCCAGAATCAAAAAACACTACACACACAGAGAGAGAACATTGTTCAACAGATACCAACCCCAAAATTATAACAACAAACAAACTCAAATACCCAAAAATAATTAATGATGAATGGAAGAAACATCCCACATTGAAAGTAGACCAATTAACTGAAAAAGAAACTAAATATATGCATAGCAATGAACAACCCCCGAGTAGACCCATTAGATCTAATAGGGGTACAATTCCTAAAAGATTAGATGATTATGTACTGTCTATCCATGCAAAATATCTGACTCCCAATACATATGATGATATACTCAAATTACCTCTAGAAGAAAAAAATAAGTGGGAGGAAGCAATGAAAAAGGAGATGGATAGTTTGAAGGAACTAAATGTATACTCACCAACAGATCTACCCACAGAAAAGTCCCCCATTGGCACTAGATGGATATTTAAAACCAAAGAGCTAGAAGATGGTAAATTCCTATATAAAGCTAGGTTAGTAGCTCAAGGGTTTGCCCAAAGATTTCCTGATGACTATGAGGACACATACTCTCCAACCGTTAGATCAGAAAGTGTTAAAACAGCATTGGTACTAGCTTCCATTTTAAATTTAGACGTATATCAGTTTGATGTACAAACTGCTTATCTACATGCTGATCTTGATAAAGAAATTTATGTAAAAGCACTCCCAGGAAAGAATACAAAAAAGGGAGAGATTTGGCTATTGAATAAGAGTCTTTACGGATTGAAACAGTCTGGCAAACGGTGGTATGAATGTCTATCAAAAATACTTAAAGATATAGGTTTTATAGCTACTTCGTCTGATTTATGTTTTTTCACTAAAAGAAATAATAATTCTATTGAATATGTTTTGATTTATGTTGATGACATATTGTATTTTGGACATGATAAAATTAAATGTGATGAATTTGCTGAACAATTAAGTAAACATTTCAACTTAAAAATATTAGGAAAGGTAAACAAATATTTAGGAGTCCAAATTGATAAAACCGATAAGGGGTTCAAATTGTCCCAAAAAGATAAAATTATAGAACTCATACAAAAGTGCAATATGATAAACTCAAAAATTTGTGAAACTCCCATGTCAACCGACTTCCATAGAAACATGCACAATGAACATGAGCCATTCAAAGAAAACACTTTATATCGATCAATTATTGGGTCATTATTATACATATCTAATTGGACCAGACCTGATATCACCCTTGCCGTTAATTTGTTGTAAGCAATCCTAACTTATACCATTGGGAAGGAATCAAGAGAATTCTGAGATATCTGAAATCTAGCGTTGATGTATGTCTATACTTAGAACCATTCATTTCTGAAGAGCCAACTTTGACCTGCTACGCTGATGCAGACTGGGCTGGTGACCCAAAGAGCCGAAAAAGCACCTCTGGATATGTTTTTCTTATAAATGGTTGTATGGTGCATTGGTACACTGGCAAACAAAATTTAATTGCCACCTCTACAGCAGAAGCCGAATACGTTTGTCTATCTAAAGCAGTCAATAACCTAACCTGGTTTGATGATTTGTTATCTAATATATGGGATGAACCTATTTATCCAATTATCATCAATGAAGATAATAAAGCAGCAATAGATATATCAGCTTCTGAGGCAATAGGCCAAAGATCTCGACATATCGATATCAAATATAAACATGTGAGACAATTATCGAGTATAGGATTTATTAAAGCTGTTCATTGCGATACTAGTGAACAAATTGCTGACATTCTCACTAAATCCTTAGCAACCAAACAACATGTATAGTTAACTTCTAAACTTAATGTAATATATAATATTAATAATTTACTATTGGTTAGGTATTTTAGAGGGGGATTTGTTACAATTGAAAATACCTAACTTTTTCTCTGTAAATATGTATATTTGTATATATGTTATTGTGTGATGTCATTATGATCTTTTTCATTGGTTCCTACTTACCTTTTGCCCTGCTTCCTCTGTATATAAGTTGTTGCTCCTGTCAGAACTTCTGCTGTCCAAATGTATTCCTGAGAAAGACAAGAAATAAATACCTTTGTTATAAGAAAGGCTTCAGTCTTTTATATTGGGCCTGACCAGAATAATTAAACAAGTAACACTGTAAACTGAGCTTCTGTGATTATGCTTCTGATTCTGAGAACTGCTCTTGGTATTGTATATATGTCTCATGTGTTAGGGCAGCCAGCGGATGTTTCTTAAGCTTCAGTTTGGCTTTGTTTGTTTCTGGGAAAGGCTCCTGTCTGTGGGGGAAGTGATGCAAGGTTTTTGTCTTCAAAGTGGGATCCGGCATTGCTTGGGAGGAAAAGGCAAGGGGGGGTCCCTTGTGGCCCCTGCAGACCCTCTGGCCAGGCTCTCCTGGGCAGCCACTGTTCCCACTTGCCCACTGGAGGAGAATCTCTTCAGGGCAGCCATTTCTACGTGGGAGGAGAACCCTTCCCACATAGCAGGAGCTTCCTCTCCCTCTGCATTTCTGTCTCTTTTTGTCTCTTTCTCACCCCAAAAAGCTTTTGATTTTATATTTATTTGTTTCACCTCCTCCCACCCCATTGTCTTTGTTTATTCAATCTCTTCTCCATGAGGCTGATTGGTGGCTGAGCTCCTAGGCAACCGTTGTCTCTGCCTTCCTGTTTGATTGGCTGCTGCGTTGCCATGATGACAGGGGCAGGCCAGGAATAGAGGCAGCCACTAGGGGAGAGAGAGTGAGACAGAAAGTCTCTCTCTCTCCCCACTAGTGGCTGACTCTATTCCTGGTCTGCCTTCTGTGTTCCCTCAGAACTGGAGGAGTTGAAGGGGAAATCTCTTTTAGGAAAAAAACTATGATCAGATGCAGCAGAGTGGAGGGAGGGGAATGAAAGAATATTTAACCTCAGGAAGCTTGCCGGAAAGATTAACTGATTTATTGTTTACCTGTAATGATGTAGGTTCCTATGAGGATTCTGTGTACTACACAGGAAACCATTAGGACTTCCACCAAATTCAAAAACGATTAAAATATAGCTTGTATTTTAGAAAATTATATTCTATTCTAATCTTGTGCTGGTGGTATCAGTTGTTGCCCCAAAAATATATTTTTTGAAAAGTGAAAGGATGGAATATTAATGAAATATTGCTTTTTTTGTTTTTTCAGATGCAAAAAAGTACACCAAATGTCCAGATGATGAATATCTAAATGAGGTGTGAGTCCAATGTATCCCCAAAGTTATAACTTTCTTGTCCTATGAAGAACATCTGGGAAGGGGGTGGGGGGAAGGGGGAGAGGGAAAGGGTGGGGGGAAAATGTTTGTATTTTTTATAAAACTTTCCAATAAAAAATAAAAAGAACATCTGGACATCATCCTGGTCTCTTTTTCCTTACTTTTATTCCTAACTGCAGTCCTTGTTTTAATCATATTCATCAAATACCAAGAAACTCCCATTGTGAAAGCCAACAACCAGGACCTCTCTTACATACTTCAGGTCTACCTCCTGCTTTGTTTCTTGTGTCCTTTTCTCTTCATTGGTCAACCAAGGAATGCCTCCTGCCTTCTCCGACAAACAGTTTTCAGCATCATCTTCTCAGTTGCCATTTCTTCTCTCTTGGCCAAAACAATTATGGTGGTGTTGGCTATCCTGGCCACAAAACCAGAAAATCAAGTGAAGAGATGGTTGGGGAAAAGCTTGGCCAACTCCATCATCTTTTCTTGTTTATAATCCAAATTATCATCTGTTCCATCTGGCTGGGAGTTTCTCCTCCTTTCCCTGACTCTGACCTCCACTCCCAGCATGGATCAAAGATCTTGCAATGCAGTGAAGGGTCCGTTGTCATGTTCTACATCACCCTCAGCTACTTGGGCTTTCTTAGTGCCATCTGCTTCACAGTAGCTTTTCTGGCCAGGAATTTGCCTAGAGCCTTCAATGAAGCCAAGCTTATCATTTTCAGCATGTTGGTCTTCTGCAGTGTCCGGGTGACTTTTGTTCCCACCTATGTGAGCACCAAAGGGAAATACATGGTAGCTGTTCAGGTCTTCTCCATTTTTTTTTTATTTATTTATATGCCGCCCTTCTCCGGAGACTCAGGGCGGTTTACAATGCACTAAGCAATAGCCTTCATCCTTTTGTATATTTATACAAAGTCAGCTTATTGCCCCCACAACTGGGTCCTCAATTTACCTACCTTAGAAAGGATGGAAGGCTGAGTCAACCTTGAGCCTTGGAGAGATTCGAACCTGCAGTAATTGCAGGCATCTGGTCTTAATAACCAGCTTAATAACAGGGTGCCTTAAACCACTGTACTACCAAGGCTCTTGTAGACCAGCATTGTCCTCCAATGCTGGTCTACTGGGCTGCATCTTCATCCCCAAGTGCTACATTATCATTCTGAGGCCAGATCTGAATACAAAGGAAAAGCTTACCACCAGAAGAAATGTGGAAATATGAGGCAGAGGAATTTTAATTCTCAACATGTTCCGAGAGGCCAAACCTAGAAACTGGTCCCGGCTGTTCTCCATATATGAGTAGGCCAGCTATTTTGCTTGTAATAAGTAATGTTCAGCTGGATTATAGCATCCCCCATCCAAATCAATTAGAATTGTGGTCTGACACGGTCACGCTCCCTTGGCAGAAGTGTCAGGGGAGGGCTGCGCTGGCTTGTTCTCGGAGACTTTGCTTCATTGACTAGCTGGTCTTTCGTGCATGCATGCACACCAGAAACCAGACGATGAAGTGACTGGCGCATGAATGACGCATGGCATATGGTGCATGGCATATGACACACTTTACCTCTTTACCCCAGCTGGTCCAAAGTCAGAGGACATTTTTTTCTGAGCTATTTTCTAAGCAGTGTATTTCTGTATTCTTTCCATTCATCCTCCACATTTCCCACCTCTGGTGGCAGTTCATTATATCCAGGGGTGGGTTCCAAATCCCATCACTACCAGTTCGCTTGTGCATTCATGCGTGCTCATGCTCACGTGCAGTGCTTCTGCACATGTGCAGAAGCATCTGGGTGGGCGGGCGGAGCCTCCCACCACCGCTGCTACCGGTTCGCCTGATCCAGTGCGAACTGGTAGCAACCAACCACTGATTATATCTTGCCTCCACCAACTGTTCCACTGATTCTTCTTGTTTAAGTTTTGCTATACTTAATCAATTCCTTGGTTTTTATTTGTTCTTTTTCTGATGACAATATTAGAGTTGTCATCTCTTGCTATTAGCTCTGCAATGTTACGATTGGTGTCATGTAGTCCGCTGGGGACAGCTTTTGCATCCATTATTCTGAATCTTTTTTTCTTCTTCTTTTACTCTTGTAAATATGTAATCAGTCTGATTTTCAGTGGTGATGATGTCATGCCATTTATACCAGTATCCTTTGCCCATTCTCGTTCCTTTCACTGTTCTTACCATCATGTGGAACTATGAACTATTTGTACTCTCTTTTGTTAGTACCCACTCTACTATTGAAATCTCCCATTATATACAGTGTAAGGTTAGCTTCCACTTTCTCGTCTCTTGAGCTAGTTCATCAGAGAACGCATCCCTTTGTTCTGTGTAATTATCATTGCATGGGGTATATATCGTATTTTTCGGAGTATAAGACACACTTTTCCTCCCCTAAAAGTTTCTGGAGACAAAGGGGATCAAATTGGGAAAAAATATTTTGTTGTTTTTATTGATGAAAATAACATGAATGTGTTTGTTTGTTTTTTGTTTTTGTTTTTTACAGGAGAACATCTACCAATCATTTCAAACTGCGAATTCTAATTTTTGACATTCATGTGGTCAACAAGAATCACCAGCTCTTGGGCAATCTCACATTGGGTTACAACATCCATGACAACTATATCAACATACTTGCAACTTCTGATATCTTGCTGGACATGCTGTCTACTGAAAAGGCCAATGTTCCCAACTTCAGCTGTGGAAAGATGGAGAACATTTTGGTTCTTCTTGATGGAGCTGAAAGGGATATCTCCACTGATATGTCATCATTAGTAGGCACCTACAAAATTCCTCAGGTTTGTGTGTGTGTGTTCCTCTATCTAGTATAGTGAGTGGTGTGGTGGCGTGTGAGTGATAGATGAAGCCCAGTAGTTTAATAGATGTTATGGCTAAATATTCCTGTCAAATAGATGGGGAAGAAATGGAGGTAGTGACAGATTTTATTTTCCTGAGCTCCAAGATCACTGCAGATGGGGACTGCAACCAAGAAATTAAAAGACGCTTGCTCCTGTGGAGGAAAGCTATGGCAAATCTAGACAGAATTCTAAAAAGCAGAGACATCACCCTGTCAACAAAAGTGGGTATAGTCAAGGCTATGGCTTTCCCAGTTGCAATGTATGGCTGTGAAAGTTGCACCATAAGAAAGGCTGAGCGCCAAAGAATTGAGGCCTTTGAACTATGGTGCTGGAGAAGACTCCTGCGAGTCCCTTGGACTGCAAGGCAATCAAACCAGTCAGTCCTAGAGGTGATCAACCCTGACTGCTCTTTAGAAGGCCAGATCCTAAAGATGAAACTCAAATACTTTGGCCACCTAATGAGAAGGAAGGACTCCCTGGAGAAGAGCCTAATGCTGGGAAAGATTGAGGGCAAAAGAAGAAGGGAACGACAAAGAACGAGGTGGCTGGATGGAGTCACTGAAGCAATAGGCGTGAGCTTAAATGGACTCCAGAGGATGGTAGAGGACAGGAAGGCCTGGAAGAATGTTGTCCATGGGGTTGCGATGGGTTGGACAGGACTTCGCAACTAACAACAACAAATGTCTAAATATATGCTAAATTCCTCTTGAGTAGAGATGAAAGTGGATAGAGGAAAAGTTCATTCCTCATAGAAGAACAAGCAAACAAGAACCATCTAATTACAAAATACATCAGTCAGGGGAAACCATAGTTGCCTTAAGAATTCCTACTGCAGCATTTAACACAGTAAACTGAGAAATATTATGGAGGAAACTGTTGGCCCTGATCAAAGCCCTTTCTACAAGCACTTGCTTGAGAGTTAGCTTTCGGCTCAATGATGCCAGGAGAAGGAGGATTATTCACCAAGGAGTAAAACAATGTGCTTATTTGTTCCATTGTAAATCAGTATAGATATTAATGACTTACCAGAAGTAATGGAGGATTCTGAAATACGCATATCTAAAGAGCTCAATACCTACTGTAACACCATATTTTATTCTGTTTATATGATATTATTACCATAGTCTCAAGATGGGTTGTTTAATCTGTGGAGAAGTGTTGTTTCCTACTGCTAAAATAATACAATGATCAATAATTAAACCAAAGTCAAAAGTTATGCTCTTTGGAAAATGATATCATAGCAATAGATGGCTCTTTGATGGTGAGCCAACAGAGTGAATTAACATCTTTCCTTACTTAGGAGTGATTGTCTCTGAGTCTCGATGCTAGCTGACTCTTCATCAATAGATTTAAAACAAGGGCATAAGTGAATTTGCTATTAACAGTTTAAAAAAGAAACTTACAGCTATCCAGCTTCTTTAGCCCAATGTATTAGAGTCTATAATGCTACAGTTACCTCCAAGCTCTGATATCAAATTGAGGTTTGGTACTTAAAACATATCACTACCAAAACAAAAATCAACCACAGGATCTGAGAAGTGTCATGGGGGTGGATCAAAGGAATTCAGCTGCTGCTTTCAGAGCTGATTTAGGAATACACTTTGTTTAAAAATGGGGCACACAATTATTGCTCTAAAATTAAAGCTATGGAAAGTGAGTGAATCTCCAAAATTCTGCCTTTTAGAACAAACAATTCTTTAATCAAATACCCACTGGATTTGGACAACTGACAAACTGTATCAGTAGCTTTGCTTTTTTCTGTCTTTTGAACAACTGGAGAACAAAACAAAATGATTTGCCACCCAAAGAATCCAAGAGACCAGATAAATAGCCATATTCAGTATGGTTGGTACATTGAAATGGATGAACCATTACAAACACACCTTTCATGTATGGAATTGCCATCTATATAAATGCAGAAATTCCTAAACATCTTAGAGCAGTATTAGAATAGAATAGAATAGAATAGAATAGAATAGAATAGAATAGAATAGAATAGAATAGAATAGAACAGAACAGAATTCTTTTTTTTATTATTTATTTATTTAAAACAGTACATCAAACAAAAAAAAGAAATAGTCAAACAAATGATCGCGACAGAAACTTTACATGATATTGACACTTTCTACGGTATGTAGGCTTCAGTCAAATTTAACAAATATTAAACATAGTCCTGGTTATACTTGACTTTTTGGGTGTCTGTTGTTCAACCAAACATACCATTTGTCCCAACATTGGAAATATACGGAGTCCTTTTGATCTCGCAATGCTTTAGTCAGTCTGTCGGCTTCCGCATAATCCAAAATTTTCTCCAGAATCAAATCTTCAGCCGGCAGATCTTTCCCCTTCCAATGTTGGGCGAAACATATTCTTGCTGAAGTGGTGATAAATACACACAGACACCATATATTTGTGCCTATATTATCTGGCCTAATGTTCAGTAGATAGTACTCTGGTTTCAGGATTAGGTTATAACCTGTGATTTCCATAATCCATGCCTGTATGGTTTTCCAGAATTCCCTCGTCCTGGGACAGGTCCACCACATGTGGAAATAGGTGCCGATCTCCCCGCACTTCCAACAATTTGGTGAGAGATTTGAATACATTTTAGAAAGACGGGCAGGTGGAAGGTGCCATCTATACAGCATCTTGTACACATTTTCTTTATATGATGTTGCCCACAGGAGTTTCATATGTTTGAGCCAGATTTCTTCCCATTTGGTCAAATCAATTGGATAACCAATATTTCTCCCCCAGGCAATCATAGAGTCTTTAACTATTTCATCCCCTATCCAATAGTCTATTAAAAGTTTATATATCCTTGATAACATTTTATCCTCTTTTCCTAGAATAATATTGTCCAGTTCATGCTGATTCAAATTAATACCAACTTGTTCCCTATCTTTTTTAAATTTCGAGCAAATTTGGGCATAAGCCCACCAATCCAGTTGTCTTCCCTGCAACTCCAACTCATTTCTTGTTTTCAGACTGCCATGGGGGTCCAAAAGTTCCCGGTAAGAGAGGTGATTTTCTTTCTTATATAGAGGCCTATACGTTATAGCTTCGAGTGGGACCAGCCAGGAGGGGACTGAAAAGTAAAATTTACCCTTAATTTTCCTCCACGACTCAATTAGAATATTCCTCACATAATGTCCTGCAAGACACCTGTGCTTTGGGATTTTATTTTGCCAGAGAAAATAATGCCATCCTTGATGTAACCCCTCACCTTCCAAAATCAGCAACCTCCTTCTTCTCAACAATATCCAATCCCTGATCCAGACTAAGTTTGCGGCCTGATAGTAGTATTCCCATTTTGGAACACCAAATCCCCCTCTTTCTTTAAGTTCTTGAAGCATTTTAAGTTTAATTCTGGGTTTTTTATTTTGCCAAATGAATTTAAGGACAAAAGAATTTAATTTTTTAAAAAAATTGTTATCCAATCTAACTGGTGCTGTGTAGAATAGGTATATCCATTTCGGAAGTATATAAGTTTTTATAATTGCTATTCTACCTAGTAGGGATATCTGCATACTCTTCCATTTCTCTAGATCCTGACCTGTTCTCTTGAGAAGGTTCAAATAGTTGTCCTCTTTGATCGTGGAGCATTTGGCTGATATAATAATGCCTAAGTATTTTAGTTTGTTTACAATTTGGAACCCCAAATTCACTTCTAATTCTTTCCCTTGCTTTGCTGTTAAGTTTTTGGCAATAATTTTAGTTTTTTCCCTATTGACTTTTAATCCTGCCACCTTACCATATTTTTCTATTTCCTGGTCAGACACGGTCCCGATATCAACGGATCTTCTAATATAAATACTAAATCATCAGCGTAAGCCTGCACCTTATATTGTTGATTTTGGATATAAAGACCTTTTATCCCCATATTACATCTAATTTCCCTCAATAAGGGTTCTAATGACAGAATAAATAACAACGGGGAAAGCGGACACCCTTGTCTAGTTCCTTTCTCAATATCAATTTGATTGGATACATCACCATTAATTGAGATTTTAGCAGTCTTCTTCGAATAAATTGCACGGATTGCCCGAATAAATCTTTCTCCAAATTGCATATGTTGCAGTAAACCTATTAAAAAACTCCAATTCACATGATCAAAGGCCTTATGTGCATCCATGAATACCAGGGCCAATTGTTTATCAGTATGAGTTTCGTAATATTCCAAAACATTCATAACTATTCTTACGTTATCTCTAATCTGTCTGCCTGGTAAGAAACTATTTTGGTCTTCATGTATAAATTGGTTAAGAAACCCTTTAAGTCTCTCTGCTAAAACCGCTGCAAATAATTTATAATCCGCGTTAAGAAGTGAAATGGGCCTATAATTCTGAATCTGAGATAGGTCACTATTGTCCTTTGGCAAAAGAGTTATTAGTGCTTCTGTCCATGATTTCGGGATCTGTCCCTCCCGAATTACCCCATTAAATAGTTCAGTCATATGCGTACCTAATGTTTCCCAAAATGCTTTGTAATATTCAATCGGTAGGCCATCTGTACCGGGAGTTTTCCCTGTCTTTTGTTTTCCCATGACCCTTTCAATTTCCCCCTCCGTAATTTCTTCATCCAATACTTCCCTAGATAAGTCTGGTATTTTGGGTATGTCTGATTCCTCTAAGTATTTCTTTATTTCCTGCTCAGACTTATCTTCCTTACAATATAAATTAGTATAAAATTCCTGTACAATTACTTTCTTCCCTTCTTCCCCTGTAATCCAATTGCCTTTCCCATCTCTCAAATTATGAATTCTGTTCTTTTCTTTTTCTTTATTTAGACGGTAAGTGAGCTACCTCCCTTGCTTATTTGCCCTTTCGAAGTATCTTTGCTTCATCCATCTTATTTTTTTCTCCAAATCCTGTTGATCTAATAAATTAATTTGGTGTCGTGCTACTTTCAGGTTCATTTTAAATCCTATATTGCTTGGGTCCCGCTGTAACATAGCCTCACTTCTTACCAGGTCATCCAATAATTTATTACGCTCAGCCCTTTCCTTCTTTCGTTTCCCTGCCATATAGTTAATCACCAAACCACGAAACACAGCCTTCGCTGTGTCCCATACGTTGAAAGGGCATGCATCCTCCCTGTTATTTTCCTGGAAAAAAAACCCCATCTCTTTCTTTAGGTGTTTTAAGAATGGCTCATCTTTAAAAACTCCTATGTCCAATCTCCACTTAGGCCTTATTTTCCGGCTTCCCCATGTTATCCAAAGAGGGTTGTGATCTGCCCACTCATTGACGCCTATTTCTGCTTTCTGTATCCCCTGACTCAATTCCCCTGACAGCCACGCCGCATCTATCCGCGACCAAGATGAGTGCCTGGCGGAGAAGTATGTATATTGTTTATCATCTGGGTGCTTTTCCCTCCAGATGTCTCTAAGTCCAAATTCTTCTTGTATTTGCTGCCAGATAAAAGGCAGCCTTTTCTTTACCATATTCTTTTCTCCTTCCTGCTTCCTCTTTCCAGATATATAATCTTTGCTTTTATCCTCTATAGCATTAAAGTCTCCCACTACACAGATATGTGGGTAATCATATTCAACAAGTTTAGAGTGTAAGATCTGAAAAAAAACTTTCTGATTTCCATTAGGTGCTTACAGAACAGAATTCTTTATTGGGCAAGTGTGATTGGAGACACAAGGAATTTGTCTTTGGTGCATATGCTCTCCGTGTACATAAGGAGAATAAAATATGTTCATCAAGAATAAAAAGATACAACACTTCATGATAGTCAGGGTTACTAATAAGATATCAAATTGTACTAGGAAACAAGTAAAAACAATATAAATTGAAAGATACAAGTACATGGTTATAGTAATAAGTGGGAAGAGATAGATGCTAGTAAGGAAGAGAAGAATAGTAATACGGTCTTAGTAAATTGTTCAATTTATTAAAAGCTAATATTTTGGACTTGATCTGACTCCAAATATAACACAGCATTCTTCATGGCTTTTTCAGATCAGTGATGTAACTGTTTCAGAGGCTCTGAGTGATAAAAGTCAGTTTCCCTTTTTCCACCGGATGCTCCCCAAAGAAGGTATCGTCTACTCAGGAATTGTCCAAGTGCTCCTCCATTTCAGATGGACCTTGATTGGTCTCTTTACTTCAGACACAGCGAAGGGAGAGAATTTCATAGGGACTTTTACTCCTATGCTTGTCAGGAATGGAATTTGTGTTGTCATATTACGACAATTCTCAGCAACTGGACATACAGCACCCCTCAGAGATGCCACCACTAAATGGAGTCAAGTTAATGTCTTTGTGAACTACATAGAATATATTAACGTTTGGGACAGAATTCTTTTTCTCCATTTAACACTTCAAAGTTTGCCGGGATTTATTAAAGGAAAAGTCTGGATTGTGGGAACCATCGAGTATTTGGTATTGATTCGGGAGAGTCTTTACAAATATGTCCATAGTATTTGGACATTTGCTTTTCAGGAAAAAGAAAGCCCAAAGGACGATACCTTGATTGGTCTCTTTGCAAAGCATGAATTTGTATATCAGTCTTTTCACTGTTCTTTTTCTAAGCGGGCCTTTTCTGTCAAAGGCCGGAAAAGATGCACCCAGAAAGCACCAGTGGAGGTTGTAAAAGAAACGAGGAGGATATGGATCCCTTTTCACCACTATATGAACAGCATCATTAAGACTCTGGCCCATGCCTTGAAGGCTGCATATTCCCCCAGGCTACTTCTCCAGAAGAGAAGGAAGGAGAGCAAAGAGGGTTTGGGGGCTTCAAGACTGAAGCCATGGCAGGTAGGGGAGTCCCAACAAAGTTCCATCAAACTTACCTCCTGTTGAGTAGGAATCCAACAGGGAGAGGGAAATCAACTGTCTAAACCTCCTTGTGCTACAAAACGCTAACAGGTTTTGCCAAACGAATCACCGGGGGCATAATGTTCCAAAAAGTGGTCATCATAGCAGACTAAAATAACAACAGAGTTGGAAGGGACCTTGGAGGTCTTCTAGTCCAGCCCCCTACTCAACCAGGAAACCCTTTATCATTTCAGACAAATGTCTGTTCAATTTCTTTTTAAAAACCTCCAGTGTTGGAGCATCCACAACTTCTGGAGGCAATTCCTTCCACTGATTCCACAGTTCTGTCAGGAAATTTCTCCTTAGTTCTAAGTTGCTTCTCTCCTTGATTAGTTTCCACCCATTGCTTCTTGTCCTGCCCTCAAGTGCTTCGGAGAATAGCTTGACTCCAGCGGTGGGTTCTACATACCTTTACTACCAGTTCGCAATGGGGCCACACACACGCGCACATCTGATGATGTCGGGATCAGTGGGCGGAGCCTCCCGCCAGTTTTACTACCATTTCTATAGAACCAGTGAGAACCGGGGGCAACCCACCACTGCTTGATTCCCTCTTCTTTGTGGCAGCCCCTGAGATATTGGAACACTGCTATCATGTCACCCCTAGTCCTTATTTTCACTAAACTAGACATACCCAATTCCTACAACGTTCTTTGTAGGCCTCCAGTCCCCTAATCATGATTGTTGCTTTTCTCTTCTCTGCACTGTATGTATGTATGTTTGTGGTATACATATGTAATACATGTTTTTTTTTCAATATACATGTGGAACCTTTTTCACTTTTGAAGAGTGTGGTAACACTTGTTCTCCCAATCACAATATTTGCAAGTTAAACAATTGTACAAGGAAGATTCAAATGTGAAAAAAGACCAATGTGGGTTAACACAACAACAACAACCAAGGTTTCTGCTTTAAAAATTCCTGGGTGTTTCTCTTCTAGTTCCATCCATTTCTGGAGAAGAATGAGTTTTGCAATCTTTCCCATTGGAAATTGTACTTGGACCAGAATGGTGATGTAGCAGCAGATCTGAATACCATAAGTTGGGTGCTTCTTTCCAGGATGGTTCCCATCGACAAGCAGATGGGGAGTTTTGAAAGGCAGAAATTTATTATCAATCAGGCTACCCTGTGATGGCTAAATCTGCACAACAAGGTAGGAGAAATATTGGTGTCCTTTTTCTATTTCCTAAAGCCTGAGGACCCATTCCAAGATGGTTAAGCCTCATTACCAAAGTGGTTGACCTTCATGGAGAATTGAATGTAAGGAGTAGAAATCTCACAGTACTCTCAGACTGCTTGAAAGGCTTCAGTAATATTTATTTATTTATTTATTTATTTATTGAAATTTATATGCCGCCCTTTCTCCCTGGGAACTCAAGGCGGCTTACAAAATGACAATTTCCAATACAAATCACAATGAAATAAGAATTAAAATCAGCAACCCTATTAAAACAATTTAAAATTATAACAGTGTACCCCCAAACGGATCAGTTAATTTGACGGAAGAGCCACGTCTTCAGCTCGCGACGGAAGGAAAGGAGATCGGGGGTTGTCCTGTGCTTGGTGGACAATCCATTCCAGAGGGTCGGGGCTCCCACAGAGTACGCTCTCCTCCTGGGGGCCGTCAGCCGACATTGTTTGGCTGACGGTACCCTGAGGAGGCCCACTCTGTGAAAGCACACAGGACGATGGGAGAGCGGCTGGAGATGGTCCTGCAAGTACCCCGGGCCTAAGCCATGAAGGGCTTTAGAGGTAAGCACCAGCATCTTGAAATGAATCCGGAACGCCACCGGCAGCCAGTGCAGCTCGCGCAGGAGAGGTGTTACTCGGGAGTATCTAGACGCCCCCGTAACTACCCGTGCAGCTGCATTCTGGACTATCTGGAGCCTCCGGACGCATCCCAAGGGCAGCCCCATGTAGAGGGTGTTACATAGTCCAACATAGAGGTAATGAGGATGTGAGTGACCATGGCGAGGGCATCCCGATCTACAAAAGGGTGCAACTGGCACACAAGACGCACATGTGCGAAGGCCCCCCTGATTACGGCCGTCAGATGGTCATCCAAGGACAGCCGAGAATCCAGGAGGACACCCAAGTTGTGGACCCTATTGGAGGGAGCAAGAGTCTCTCCTCCGATCATTAAAGATGGAACCTCCAGATCCCGGGATGCCAGCATTCACAGCCGCTCAGTCTTGGAAGGGTTGAGTGTAAGTCTGTTCCTCCCCATCCAAACCCACACTGCTTCCAGGCAGTGGGACATCACAGAAAGGGCATCCCTAGGGTGATCAGGGGTGGAGATGTAAAGGTGGGTATCATCAGCATATTGATGATACCTCACCCCAAAACCATGAATGATCTCACCCAGCGGTTTCATGTAGATGTTAAAGAGCAGAGGGGAGAGAACCGATCCCTGAGGCACCCCACAAGTGAGAGGCCTCTGGGAGGATCCCTGATCCCCCACCCAAACAGACTGCAGACAACCAGAGAGATAGGAGGAGAACCACTGTAAAACAGTGCCTCCTAACCCCATCCCCCTGAGCCATTGCAGCAGGATACCATGGTTGATGGTATTGAAAGCCGCTGAGAGGTCAAGAAGGACCAGGATGGAGCAACAACCCCCATCCCTGGCCCACCAGAGATCATTTACTAGGGCGACCAATGCCGTTTCCATGCTGTGACCACACCTGAAACCAGATTGATAAGGACTGAGGTAGTCTGTTTCCTCCAGGAATTGAGGGAGTTGCTGTGCCACCACAGACTCAACAACCTTCACTAAAAAGCGAAGATTGGAGACTGGACGGTAGTTGTTAAGAACATCAGGATCCAGGCTAGGCTTCTTAAGGAGGGGTTGAACCACTGCCTCTTTGAGTGCAGTGGGGAAGACCCCTTCCTTTAACGAAGCATTGACAATAGCCTGGATCCAGTCTCCAGTCACCTCTCTGGCTGCCGAAACTAGCCAGGAGGGGCAAGGGTCCAATAAACACGTGGAGGACCCCAGCCAACCCATAATCCTGTCCACGTCATCCAACAAAACAGGCTCAAACTCAACCCAGATGTCTCCATCAAGACTAGCCCCCGTCTCCTCAATGGACTCTGTCCAGTCAGAGTCCAACCCAGTCTGAATCTGAGTGATTTTATCTTGCAGAAACTGTGCAAAATCCTCAGCACGGCCCTGCATGGGGTCCTCCCTTACTCCCTGATTAAGGAGGGAGCGGGTCACTCTAAACAGGGCTGCTGGGCGGTTTTCTGCAGATGCAATGAGAGTGGCGAAATAGTTACGTTTTGCCACTTCCATCACCACAAGATAAGACCTAATATGGGTTCTTAGTTGTGTTCAGTTGGACTCGGATCGGGAGGATCTCCAAACACCCTTCAGGCGTCTTTTCCGATGCTTCATTTCCCTGAGCTCCACGGTGAACCAAGGAGATGCCCGGGATCTGTGTCAGATTAGAGGCTGCAAAGGCGTGATTCAATCCAGGGCCCCCACCACAGCCTGTTCCCAGGCTGTTACAAGGGCCTCGGATGAATCATGGGCTAAGGAGGCGGGAAATGACCCAAGCTCCCTCAGGAACCTTTCGGGTTCCATCAGGCGCCTGGGGCAGAACCATCTTACCAGTTCCGCACCCCTGCAACAGGGGATGGCGGTAGGAAAGTCAAGCCTAAGTAGGGAATGATCGGTCCATGACAGAGGGTCGATAGATAAAGTTCCCTCCCCATTTATCCACTGTCCAGAGAGAAAAATCAGGTCGAGTGGGTGTCCTCCAATATGAGTTGGGCCCTGTACAATCTGAGTTAGGTCCATGGCCATCATGGAGATCATGAACTCCCGCACCAACTCAGATGTCTTACCAGTCGACGGCAGGTTGAAATCTCCCACAACCAAAAGGTTGGAGAGTTCCATGGCCAGTTTGGCCAAGACATCTAGTAGTGCGGGCAGGGCTGAGGCCACACAGCTGGGAGAGAGGTACGTGATCAACAGCCCAGACTGAACTCCAGGGTCCCATTTCAAAAGGAGGGATTCACACCTGCCTATCTGAGGAACAGTGACCTCCCTAGGACTGAGACTTTCCTTAATGATTACCGCCACTCCTCCACCCCTCCCCTGGAGTCACGGCTGGTGTAGTATCCAGAAACCTGGGGGACATAAATCCACAAGTGGGACACCACTCTCCAGCCCCAGCCAGGTCTCAGTGATACAAGCCAGGTCCAAAGTGGCTTGTACATGCAAAAATATAAACTAATTTTTTAAAGCTGATTCAGCTATGTCCAACATGGGATGCTGGGTGACATTTTTCAGGATATAGGTCATAGACTTTTTGTGCATCCTCTGCAATCTAGTATCTCCATAAAACTGATGAGAGAAGCCCTCAGGTGTCAGTGCAGGGATGGGCTGCTGGGGGTTCGCAGAGGTTCGGGAGAACCTCTAGCTAAGATTCTGTGCAGTTCGGAGAACCCCCAAATCCCACTCCTTGTTGGCCCCACCCACCCCACCCTCCCCTCCCAGGAGTCCCCATGCGCCCCGTTTTGGATGCAGGTAAGTGCAGGGCACATGCAGAGGCTCGGAGAGGGTAAAAAACAGGCTTACCGGAAGTTCAGGAAGTCCGGGAACGGGCCCCTTTTGATAACCTACTGACTGGTCTGATGAGAGATAATGTCCTGAATGAGAAAAAACTGGAGCATTGGAGGATGACTCTGATTCAAAGAAAAGCCCTTCCTGATATTAGAAGTAAAGTAAAGGTAAAGGTTCCCCTCACACATATGTGCTTGTCGTTTCCGACTCTAGGGGTCAGTGCTCATCTCCATTTCAAAGCTGAAGAGCCAGAGCTGTCCGAAGACATCTCTGTGGTCATGTGGCTGGCATGACTAAATGCCAAAGGCGCACAGAATGCTGTTACCTTCCCACCAAAGGTGGTTCCTATTTTTCTACTTGCATTTTTTACGTGTTTTCAAACTGCTAGGTTGGCAGAAGCTGGGACAAGTAACGGGAGCTCACTCCGTTACTCGGCACTAGGGATTCAAATCACTGAACTGCCGACCTTTCGATCGACAAGGTCAGCATCTTAGCCACTGAGCCACCAATGGGACAATTTGAAATAAAATGTTATTGAGATTTGGCCTTTGGTTTTGTAAGAGATTATTTCATTGGAAAATCCCTTGAACGATTGTTATCTACCTTCTGTCTCTCCGGACAGAAATGAGGCTCCAAATTTAGCTAATAATAAATGTGGGTCTGTCTTTCCATGGCAGTTGCTGTCACCTAATTGTAGTACTTCAACAGAAAGGATCTTATCTTGGATGTCTAGTTGGATCTTTTAAATAACCTTGTCTAACAAAGGGCTCATATTCATGTTCATCTACTGCAACAAAAGATGCTTGACTTTTTGAAGGACGTGTTCTCATTTATTTATTTATCTATTGGTTCGATTTATATGCCGCCCTTTTCCGGAGACTCAGGGCGGCTTACAATGTGTTAAGCTCATGACCTTACCCTTCTATTATCTAATTATAGTTCAAGAAACTAGGCACTCAGCTTAAGTCTCATTTCACCAAGGTTACAGCCATATAAATTAAAGGAAAATATATACAAATAAGCGAAGACCTACTTTAAAGTTGACAGCCCTAATGTAAAGGTCTGCCTCAAGTCGTCTCCCAAAAAGTAAAACCAGTCACATTTCGGAAGGAACTTTTACTGAGAGATAGTGTTGTGGCCAGTCAGCCATTGCCCCCTCCAGCAGCCAAATCAGAGGAGGAAGAGGTGTGGGAGTCAGGGTCAGCATCAGGGCAACCTAGGAGCTTCAAGGGGGAAGAGGGAATGGATTTGGCAGAGAGAGAGAGGGGGGGGGAGGCAGGGCCTGGACCATCCGTCAGCTCTCAGATGGAGAGTCAATAGCCCCCAGGTTTGGAGGTGGTTAATGAAGAAGAAGAAGAACAGCTGGGTCCAGTGCCTGATGTGGGATGCACAGAAGGCAAGGAAGAGGAGAGCAGTGGAAAGCCGTGGGCTGATCCTGGGGAAGGAAGAGCCACCATTGTTAACGAGGCCCCATCCTAGCTCTGGGGATAAAAGGCAGGGGGCAGAGATGAATAGGTATGGCAGACAACTATTCATCTTCCACCCGGACAGACTTGTTAGTCTGCAAGAGAAACTTTTTGCTGGGAGTGCCGCAGTGGTGAAATGTAAAATTTGTTACTATTGGTTCTGTGGACGTGGCTTGGTTGGGAGTAATGTGACTGTGTGGGCGTGGCCAACTTTTTTTTTTTTTTACTTTTAAAAGCATTTTTTTCTACAACTTCCTCTGCTGAAGAGATTGTAAAACAAATGCTTTTAATAGGGTGTGACAATCCCAGGTGAGTTGCCTGATCGTCAGAGGCTTTTTTTTTTCTTTTAAAAGCATTTTTTCTACAACCTCTTCGGCGAAGAGGTTGCAGAAAAAAATGCTTTTAAAAGCCTCTGATAATCAGGCAACGCACCTGGGATCGTCAGAGGCTTTTAAAAGTATTTTTTTCTACAACCTCTTCGGCCAAAGAGGCTGTAGAAAAAATGCTTTTAAAAGCCTCTGACGATCCCAGCTGAGTCATGCGATCATCAGAGGCTCTTTTTTTACTTTTAAAAGCATTTTTTCGGGACTTCCGGTTTCCTCGTCTTCGGCGGCGACGGTGCCTTTTTAAGCGCTGCCAGCCCCGCCACTCGTAGAGCCGCTTCTCGATTGCGAAGCGGCTTGAAACCTTCAAAATCTTTAGGATTTATGAAGAAGAGGCAGCAGGGTACAGGTTGAGCCCCTGCAACCCCCCCAGGGAATTGTTTCTGGGGAGGAAACAGGGCGGCTCCCTTTCAACCTGCTGAGACTCCGGGCGGCGTGGGACGTCTCTGCTTCCGCAGAACAAGCCGGCTGCAGGAAACTTTTAAAGAGCGAGGAAATAACCCAAATAAACACTTGAAATCTACTTGAACCCTGAAATTTTGAACTGCAAGTATTAGCTCTTTGCTGATTTTTTATACTGAAGTGAAAGTTTCTGAATGAGTGAAAGTGACTGGAAAAAATATGGCGCTCAGCATTAGAGTAAATGTATCAGCGGGTGTGGATTGGTGAAGTCATCTTGCTTTGTTACAAAGTTAAAAAGTTGCTATAAAGTTGCTCCGGCTGTAACAGAAACAAGAAGAAAATCTCTCCCTTTTACTTGACTTTGCTGCATTATAGCTTTGCCTTGAATAAATCTGGGGGACCTTTTTAGAAGGCTTTGTGGAGGTGGCAGAAGAAGCAGAACCTCCCTTTTTAGAAAAGCTAGCCTACGTGGCAGGATGGCTTCAAAGAAGCAGGAAGGCAAAACAGGGGGGGGATCCCCCACACGCAAACAGGACATGCAGTCACAAGCCCAGAAAAAAGATTTTGATATGGGAGATTTAAAAGAATTTATTTCAAATATCCTGGATGACAAATTTCAAAAAGCTCAACAGGAAATAGATGATAAAATAAATAAAATAGATGATAAAATTCAAAAGTCTCAACAGGAAATTATGCAGGAAATGCAGCAGAACCAAAAGAAGGTGACCAAAAAAATAACAGATGTGGCGTCTAGCCTGGCAGGATTTATTATGAAAGTTGAGTCAAAAGTGGATGAATTTAAATCAGAAGTTAATGCTAAGATGAAAAATAATGATCATAAATTTTTTGATGTTGATGACAAGATGCAGAGAGTTGAGAACGAGATTGTTATGATGCAATTCTGGGCAATGGAATTTGCTATACGGCTTCGAGGAATTAGAGAAGAGGAGAGACAAGATTTGAGACAGATCTGTGCTGAAGCCCTAGCTGTGATCTTAAAAATTGATCCTGATATGGTCTTTTGTAAAATAGACAAAATTTACAGAGTCAACTCTTGGGTGGCTAGACAAAGACAATTGCCTAGAGATGTGGTCATATATTTTACAGACAGAGCAATAAGAAATGATATCCTGCAAAAATCTTTTCTTACTTCTGTGCAAGTGAGCGGATCCAAGATTACAGTCTACAAGGAGCTTCCACCTAAGATGTTGAAATCCAGAAAAGATTTTGGCTTTCTTGTTAAAGAATTGCAGAATAATCAAATCCCATTTCGTTGGGACGCTCCAACTGGCATAATTTTGAGATATAAGGGAGAGAAACACCGTTTGAATACTGTGGAGAAGGCGGAGCAATTTTATACTCATATCTTTAAAGAAAGAACACCATCCCCACGTACATCTACAGTTTTGGAGACTAAAGAGAGTGATAAGAAGCAACTTCAAGAATCGCAACAACAATCTAAGCAGGAATCAGAGGAGTTGAAGGGCGCTGAAGGAGGTTTTCTGGATGAGCCTTTGCTGGAACCTTCTCCAATCTTGGAGCCGGCTTGGATGGCTGAAGTCAAGGACCAGCGTATAACCCGAGCAAAAGCCAAGCAACTTAAAGAAAAGTTACAGCAGGAAAGACAAGATGAAAAGGCTGGGGCCGTGGGGAATGCAGGACAGAAGATTTCGGATGAAATCCGAATGTTCTGCTCTTTGCTCCAGAAGGAGAATAATGATGATTAAATGTTTATCTTGGAATGTGAATGGGTTGAATGTAACACAAAAAAGGAAGAAAGTATTTGCATATTTAAAACAACATAATAATGATATAATTTGTTTACAAGAAACGCATATTACAGCTCAAGATCAAAACTATTTGAAAAATTCCAAACTAGGAACACATTTTATATCTTCAACTAACCAAAAAAAGAATGGCGTGGTTATTTACGTAAATAAAAAATTAACAGCCAAACTTATAGAAGCTGATCAAGATGGCAGGTTTGTAGCAATTGAATTACTTTCTGCTAATAATCAAATTCTTTTGATAGGAATTTATGCTCCTAACCAACAACAGGACTATTTTTATAAAATGCTGCATACGAAAATACTTCAATGGGATTACAGATCTATCTTAATTATGGGAGATTGGAATGGAGTAATTGATTCTAAATTAGATAAAAAGACTTTGGCGAAGTCAAGGATTAGATTACCACAGACTTTTTTTGATATGAAAGAAGATCTGGAATTAAAAGATATTTGGAGAATACATAACCCAAAAGAATTGGATTATACTTTCTTCTCAGACAGACATAGATCCTTTTCCAGGATTGACTTCATCTTGTTGTCTGATGATTTACTTGTCAGGACAAAAAGAACAAAGATTCTGCCAAGAACTTTGACTGATCATAGCCCAGTGTGGATAGAAATTGAGACACACAAGACTGAGAGACACTCTTGGAGATTAAATGAAAACTTATTCAGATATGAAAAAAATATAATAGAACTTAAAAAGTATTTGAAAGAGTTTTTTGAAATGAATTTGAATAAAGGCACCCCAATGGAAATTGTGTGGGACGCAAGCAAAGCTTATATGAGAGGGGTGCTTATATATATGAACTCTAAACATAGGTTGATTCGACAAAAGAAAAGACTTGAATTGGAAGCAGAAATAAAGAACAAAGAACAGTTACTTATTAAAAACCCAACAGATGAAAGAATACTTGGTGTCATAAAACTTTTGAAAGACCAATTCCAAATGCTTATAGCGGAACAAGTTGCAACAAATTTACAATATGCGAAGCATAATACATTCTGCAATGCCAATAAACCGGGCAGGTGGTTGGCTTACACATTAAGGAAGAAACAGAGCATACGGACTATTGATAGTATTGATATTGGAGGGAAAGAGGTTTTTCAACAGAAATTAATAAAAGAAGCTTTTCTCGAATATTACACTAAACTATATGCCAGAGAGGAGGTGCAGAATGGACTTATAGAAAAATATTTAGACAACAAAAGAGTTACAAAAATCACTGAGCAACAAAAGGAAAGAATGAATTATCCTATAACAGAGGACGAGATAATAGTAGCAATAAAACAATTAAAAACAGCTAAAGCTCCTGGAACGGATGGTCTGACTGCAGTGTATTATAAAACTCTGCAGGCAGAAATGGTGGAACAACTTAGAGACTTATTTTGTAATATACAACAAGGGGGAAAAGTACCCCCATCATGGACTACAGCTTATATTTCTTTGATACCAAAAGAACAAGCAGGTCCCAAAAAACCAGAGAACTACAGACCAATATCTCTCTTGAATACGGATTATAAAATTTACGCAAAAGTATTAGCCAACAGATTGATGCCAGTAATTCAAAAGGTGATTCATGATGATCAAGCGGGATTTATTGAGGGTAGGCACATGAATGATAATGTAAGGCAAGTAATAGATTTATTGGAATATCTTGAGAAGAATAAACAGATCCCTGCAGTGCTGGTTTTTCTGGATGCAGAGAAGGCCTTTGATAAAGTGGACTGGAATTTTCTATTAAAGACTTTAAAAAGGATGGACTTTGGGGACCAATTTATTCAGGCGGTCTTAGCAATCTATCAAGAACAAAAGGCACAGATTATTATTAATGGAAGTTTGACAACAGAGTTTAAAATTGAAAAAGGAACAAGACAGGGATGTCCGTTGTCCCCACTGTTGTTTATTTTAACACTAGAAGTCTTGTTAAACACAATAAGGGACTCTAATACTTTGAAAGGTATAATGATAAGGCAAGAGGATTACAGAATAAAGGCATTTGCAGACGATCTGGTTGTTACCCTAACACAGCCAATGGAATCAATAATCCAGATGAAGGACATTATACAAGACTATGGTAAAGTTTCAGGTTTTAGATTGAACCAGAAAAAAACTAAGATGGTAGTTAAAAATATGACACAAGATCGTAAACTTGAGCTTGAAAGGAGGGCAGGTTTTGAGATTGTACCAAAGGTAAAATATCTAGGAGTTCAGGTTGCAGAATCAAATATGAAATTGTTTCAAAATAACTATGAGGTGTTGTGGCGAGAGGTGCAAAAAGATATGGAGACTTGGAAAAAACTGCAGCTGTCTCTACTTGGAAGAATAGCAGCAGTCAAGATGAACATTTTGCCAAGATTTCTTTTTTTGTTTCAAATGATTCCGGTGCTCAAAAATGATAAACAACTAAAAGTATGGCAAACTGGTGTGAATAAGTTTGTCTGGAACGAGAAAAAACCAAGAGTAAAAATGAAAATCATGCAAGATGTTCCAGAAAGGGGAGGTCTTAAACTTCCAAACCTACAGTTATATTATGATGCATCAGCTTTGACTTTACTAAGTGACTGGTTTGGAGGAAAAAAGACTGGAATACTAAACGCAGAAAGTTTTGATTTGGAATTTGGATGGCACGCTTACTTATTTTATGACAGTAAAGTGGATAAAGTATTCAAAAGCCATATACTTAGAGATTCTTTGTTGAGAGTTTGGAAGAAGCACCGAAACAATTGGGATTATAAAATACCGCTATGGCTGGATCTTGGTCATACTTTGTGGAATACAAATATAATGTCACTCGGGGGGTTTTTATACAGAGAGGTTCTTTTTACAGATGCGGGCAGATGGCAGCTGAAGACATTACAGACATTGTTGGCTGAAGGGATTAATCTAACTTGGTTACAATATAATCAATTGCAATTGAGATGGAAAGAGGACCAAAAAACTGGTATTATGATGTATGAGGAAGAATTAGTTAGACACATTAAAGAGAAAGGCCCAATGCATATCAAAAGACTTTATAATGTTTTGTTAGAAAGGGATTCAGAAACTGAACTAGTTAAAGACTGCATGATTAAGTGGGCACAAAATTTTGAGGAACCAGTGATGTTGGAAACATGGGAAAAAATTTGGTTTCAGAATGTTAAATTTACACAGTCGCAGAATCTGAGGGAAAATTTTTATAAAATGTTTTACAGATGGCATCTAGACCCCAAAAAATTGTCGTGTATGTACCCTAATGTGCAGCCTAAATGTTGGAGATGTGATTGTTTAGACGCTACATATTATCATGTTTGGTGGACCTGTAAGAAAGTTAAGGCTTTTTGGATAAAAATTTGGTGGGTCATGCAGAATGTTTTGAAGAAAAAAATTCAATTTTCTCCACAACTGTTTTTATTGGGTATAGTTAAGGGTTTTACATCGGGTGAAACAAAATTGATATTGTATATGATAACAGCAGCAAGATTGTTGATAGGTAAATATTGGAAAAATGAAGCGCTGCCTACGATTGAGGAATGGACTTTGAAGATGGCCAGTTTTGCAGAGATGGCGAAGATTTCAGCATATCTAAAAGATTGTTCTCAAGAGACTTATGAATGGGAATGGAAGAAGTGGATAGATTATGTTCAGAACAAATATCAAACTAGGAAGTATCAAATAGCTTTTATTTGAAAATGTTATATTAAGATAGAAATTTTTTAAGGTTAAGGATGAAAATTTATTAGAAAATGTTATATTAAGATAGAAATATTTTTAAGGCAATCAGGATGAAAATCTATTTGAAAATGTTATATTAAGATAGAAATAGGTTAATGTAATGAAGATGAAAACTTGTAAGGGGGAGGGAGGGGTTCAAGTTTTATATATAAAGGAGGGTTTTTCCTTTTATTTGACATGAGTATACTGTGAGGAAGTCCGGGGGGAGGGGAGGGTTAGGGTGGGTTAGGGAGGTTGGGAAGTTTGGGGTGGTTTGAGGGGGGGGGGAAAGGGATGAAAATGTAATTGTAAAACTTTTGCAATAAAAAAAAAAAAAAAAGCATTTTTTCGGCCAAAGAGGTTGTAGGAAAAAATGCTTTTAAAAGTTAAAAAAAAAAGCCTCTGATGATCGTGCGGCTCAGCTGGGCATGGGGGAGGGGGTGGTACAGGGATTTTTGCTACCGATTCTCTGAACCACCCGCCACCATTGCTACCGGATCGGGTGATCCAGTCTGAACCGGGAGCATTTCACCCCTGGACTGCCAGCATTCCTAATAAAGGAATCTTTTGAGTTCATGTCAGAGGGTTTGTCATGTTTGGGGAGCTGGGTCAGAACTGATAGTGATTGCAGAAAAGTCAGGTGGAGTCCGAGAATCAGGTGCAAAGCATAAATCTAATTTTCCTCTTCAGCTGCCAACCCCAATGCCCCATGTCCATTGTTAGCCAATCATCTGCCACAAAAGTATTTTGACTTCGCCAAGGCAGCCTAGTGGAGAAGATGCCATCCTTGGGGCAAGATAGATGGATGGTGAGTCCTAACCCATTTTCTTTGGAATTCCTTGTATTTTCTGCTTAGTCCCTGCCTCAGTCCAAATGTGTGGAAAAATGCCAACCTGGGTTTGTCAAAAGGACTCGAGAAGGACAGCCAGTTTGCTGCTATGACTGCATTCCTTGTCTGGAAGGAACCATCTCCACTCAGGAAGGTGGGTGACACCATAGGAAAGGGCTGGTCTCGTGGAAGGGGATTCATTCAGAGCGTTTATATGGAAGTCAATGTTAAAGGAGGCATTGAAGCTCAAATGGTTTTTGTTGTTTAATTTCAAACTTCACAATTTCTTATCTAATGGGAAGAATAACAAAATGACCTTGAAGATGGGGCTGGGAAGAGATATATGGTAGATTGGACAACCTCTCTTCTATTTTTTAATTTGGATGTTTCCTTCTATATTCAGACTACTAGGAACATCAGATTTCCTTGAAACTTGAGGAATTATCTTAGGATATTTATTGGAAAAATCACTGCAATGTGTTCTATATGAGCCTTCCCATGAGGATTGTTGGGAAAGTATCAGTGGTCCACAATTATTATTATTTATTACTATTATTATTTAAATTTCTATACTGTCCTTCTCCTTTCGGACTCAGGGCGGTGAACAGCCAAAAATAAAACATTTGTACACAAAAGTTAAAATAGTTTTAAAATAATTAAATAAAGTTTGGTTCATAATTTAAAACATTTCAATTAAAATCAGTATCAATTTTAAAAAAACAATATAAAATCAGGCCAGCCCAGCTAACTGAAAGAAATAGGTTTTAAGGGTCCGACGAAAAGTCCGGAGGTCTGGGATTACTCGTATCTCTGGGGATAGATTGTTCCAGAGGGTAGGCACCATCACAGACAAGGCTCTCCCCCTGGGGGTCACCAGCCGACATTGTCTGGCTGACGGCACCCTGAGGAGGCCCTCTCTGTGAGAGCAAACTGGCCAGTGGGAGGCAATTGGTGGCAGAAGGCGGTCCCGTAAGTACCCCGGCTCTAAGCCATGGAGCGCTTTAAAGGTGATCACCAACACCTTGAAGCGCACCCGGAAGTCCACCGGGAGCCAATGCAGCTCACGCAGGAGAAGAGTCACATGGGAGCGCCCTGTCGCTCCCATAATCACCCGCATAGTGGCATTCTGCACCAGTTGGAGCCTTTGGGTGCACCCCAAGGGGAGCCCCATGTAGAGACCATTACAATAGTCCAGACGAGAAGTGACGAGTGCTTGAGTGACCATGCGTAAGGAGTCCCGATCTAGATAGGGGCACAACTGGTGTATCAGGCAAACCTGATAGAAGGCACCCCTGGCCATGGCTGTCATATGCCCTTCTAAAGACAGCGGTGCATCCAGGAGGATGCCCAAGTTGCAGGCCCTTTCTGTGGGGGCCAGTGATTCGCCCCCAATAACCAGCAATGGCACCAGCTGGCTATACTGGGATGCTGGCAGTCACAGCCACTCGGTCTTGGAAGGGTTGAATCGAAGCCTGTTTTTCCCCATCCAGACCCGCACAGCCTCCATTCACTGGGACATCACTTCCAAGGCATCATTGGGATGGTCTGGGGTGGAGATGTACAGCTGAGTATCATCAGCATACTGATGGAACTCCACCCCAAAACCACGGATGATCTCACCCAGCGGCTTCACATAAATATTGAACAGGAGTGGCGAGAGGACCGACCCTTGTGGCACTCCACAAACAAGGCGCCTCGGGGTCGACCGCTGCCCCCCTGTCAACACAGATTGCGACCAGTCGGAGAGGTAGGTGGAGAACCATCGTAAAAGGGTGCCCCCCACTCCCAGTCCCTCCAGCCGGAGCAACATGATACCATGGTCGATGGTATCAAAAGCTGCTGAGAGGTCTAACAGGACCAGAACAGAGGAACAACCCCTACCCCAGGCCCTCCAGAGATCCTCCACCAACGCGACCAATGCTATTTCTGTGCTATACCCAGGCCTGAAACCGAACTGGAGTGGATCTAAATAGACAGCTTCATCCAGGTACCGGGGAAGCTGTTGCGACACCACACTCTCAACAACCTTTACAATAACACGAAGGTTGGAGACTGGATGATAGTTAGCCAAAACAGCCGGATCCAGGGAGGGCTTCTTGAGGAGGGGCTTCACAACCGCCTCTTTCAAGGTGACTGGCAGGACACCCTTGCTCAAAGAAGTGTTAATAATCCCCTGGAGCCAACCTCGTGTAACCTCCCAGGAAGCCAGCACCAACCAGGAGGGACACGGGTCCAATAAACATGTGGTCGCATTCAGCCGTCCCAGAATCCTGTCCACGTCCTCGGGAGCCACAGGATCAAACTCCTCCCAGATAACATTCTCAAGACCTGCCTCAGTCATCTTGTCTGAACTAACCCAGTCAGCGGCCAAGTCTTCCCGAATCCAAGTTATTTTATCATGCAGATACTGTACAAAGTCTTCAGCTCGGCCCTGCAAGGGGTCATCCCGTGCTCCCAGATGGAGGAGGGAGCGGGTCACCCAAAACAGGGCAGCTGGGCGATTATCTGATGACGCGATAAGAGTGGCAAAATAGATAGATTTCGCCACTTTTATTGCCACTAGGTAGGTCTTAATATGAGACCTTACCAGTGTCAAGTCGGATTTGGATCGGCTGGCCCTCCAACCGCTCTCTAGTCGTCTTTTCCGGCACTTCATCTCCCTCAGCTCCTCGGAGAACCAAGGAGGTAAGTGAGTTCGGTGCCGGGTCAGAGGCCACAGAAGCACCCACCCATATTATCACTGCTCTCCTTAGCAATTCTAGAGTATTTGGAAGACTAGCTTTCAATGCCAGGCAACTAGATTTCACAAGATAGTTATCGTCTGGGACCAGCATATTAAGAGGTCCATTATATTAATAAGTGCTATCCTGCAGGGTTCGGAAATTGTAGCTAGAAAGTCTCATGGTATTCTCAGATGCTTAGAAGTCTTCACTATCTTTTAGAAAGATTTGTAATTCATTATTAACTTCTAATACTGCAAGTTCCTATGGAGGTTCTGAATATTATACATGAACTCCTTCAGTTCCTAAGATTTCCCCAATTTCCCCAATTACTCAGGGGCAGGTTCTACTTACCTTTACTACCAGTTCTCAATGGGGCCACGTGCATGTGCGTGCTCTTCTGCTCATGCACAGAAGCTTCCTGATGACATCTGGGTCAGTGGGCGGAGCCTCCCGCCGGTTTTACTACCGGTTCTTGTGAACCGGTCTGAACCGGGGGCAACCCACCACTGATCTTACCTATATATTTATATATTAGAAAATGGTATTCTTAATACTTTTATTCTGGGAAGATGTTAAAGGATGAATTTGGGAAAATGTTCCTGGTGTCAACTGTTGTCCCAAGAAGCTACTTCTTAAAATTTGAATGGAGAGATTGTTTTAAAAAAGTAATCCTTTTGTTATTTTCAGATGCAGAACAATGTACCAAATGTCCACATGACCAATATCCAAATGAGGACAGAATCCAATGTATCCCCAAAATAATAATCTTCCTGTCTTATGAAGAAAATCTGGGCATCATCCTGGTGTCTTTTGCCCTATTTTTGTCCCTAACTGCAGGCCTTGTTTTAGTCATATTCATTCAATACCAAGAAACTACCATTGTCAAAGCCAACAACCAGGACCTCTCTTACATCCTTCTGGTCTCCCTCCTGCTTTGTTTCTTATATCCTTTCCTCTTCATTGGTCAACCAAGGAAAGTCACCTGCCTTCTCCGACAAACACTTCAGCATCATCTTCTCAGTTGCCCTTTCTTCTCTGCTGGCCAAAACGATCATGGTGGTGCTGGCTTTCCTAGCCACAAAACCAGGAAATCGAGTGAAGAGATGGTTGGGGAAGAGCTTGGCCAACTCCATCATCCTTTTTTGTTCTGCTGTCCAAGTTATCATCTGTTCCATCTGGCTGGGAGTTTCTCCCCCATTTCCTGACTCTGACTTCTATTCTTAGCCTGGAGCCATCGTTCTGCAATGCAATGAAGGCTCTGTTGTCACGTTCTACATCACCCTCAGCTACCTGGGCATTTTGGCTGCCATCTGCTTCACAGTGGCTTTCCTGGCCAGGAATCTCCCTGGGGCCTTCAATGAAGCCAAGCTGATCACCTTCAGCATGCTGGTCTTCTGCAGTGTCTGGGTGTCCTTTGTGCCCTCTTATCTGAGCACCAAAGGGAAACACATGGTGACTGTTCAGGTCTTCTCCATCTTGTCCTCCAGTGCTGCTTTGCTGGGCTGCATTTTCATCTCAAAATGCTACATAATTATCCTGAGGCCAGATCTGAATACAAAAGAGCAGCTTACAACCAGAAGAAATGTCAATATGTGAGACAGAGGAATTTTAAGCCTCAACATTTTCCAACCATCCACACCTAGAAAATGGTCCAAACTGTTCTCCATAAATAAATGGGTCGATGATTTTGCTTGAAATAATTAAACAATGCTTGGAACATAGTGTCCTCAACCTTGTGTAGTGAAATTCAAAAATGTCTACTGAGTTTTTTTAAAAAAATTTCAAGCCACCATATCTATCTAATGCCATTAGCCTATTGAAGTCTATGATGCCACATCCAGCTTGTTGAAAGTGACACTTGTGCAATGGAAATCTTATTGATATACTTGAAATATATAATGAGGGGAGGGCAGGTTGTTGGATTAGAAGATCTCCAAGGTCCTTTCCATCTCTGTTATTCTTTTTCTTTCATTACAACTCTTCCTATTGACCCCTACAGCATAGGTAGTAGGCTACGGAATATTGCACACATACCTCTTCGATTTAGTCCCTTCAGAGTCAATCATGAAAATATTAAATTGCAGGTTCATTTTTCTGTACATTTTACAGAAAATAAATACATAAGGATGTTCCAGTCACCAATAGATGTAGCTGTCAGGGTTCCGACGGATGCCCTAATGAAATCATGCATCTCGAGCCAAGCTTCAAAAGAAATCCAGTTATTTATTAGGAGGTGAGGCATCATCAATATGCTGATGATACTCAATTATATATCTCCACCCTGGGCCACCCGAGGGATGCCCTTTCCATGATGTCCTGATGCCTGGAGGTGGTGCAGGCCTGAATGGGCAGGAACAGACTAAGACTCAACCCTTCCAAGACTGAGTGGCTGTGGATGCCAGCATCCTGTGTTCTAGAGGTCCCGTCACTTTTGATGGGGGGAAGGTACTCGCCCCCATTGAAAGGGCCCGCAACTTGGGTGTCCTCCTGGATTCCCGGCTGTCTCTAGAAGACCATTTGACAGCCATGACCAGGGGGGCTTTTGCACAGGTGCGCCTGGTGCACCAGTTGCGCCCTTTTCTAGACCGTGATGCCCTTTGCATGGTCACTCATGCCCTGGTTACCTCCCGCTTGGATTACTGCAACTCCCTCTACATGGGGCTGCCCTTGAGGTGCACCCGGAGGCTCCAGCTGGTCCAGAATGCGGCCACACAGGTTGTTACAGGAGCTCCTCATTACTCCTGTGTAACACCTCTCCTGCGCGAGCTGCACTGGCTACCGGTGGTCCTCCGGATCTGCTTCAAGGTACTGGTATTGACCTATAAAGCCCTACATGGCTTAGGTCCGAGGTATTTGCAGGACCATCTCCTGCCTGCTTCCCAACATCCTGTCCGCTCCCATAGGGTTGCTCTCCTCAGGGTACCATCGACCAGGCAATGTTGTCTGGCGACGCCCAGGGGTAGGGCGTTCTCCGTTGGCACCCCTACCCTCTGGAATGAACTATCCACTGAGCTCCGGACAGCCCCGGATCTCCGCTCCTTCCGTCGAGGCCTGAAGACTTGGTTATTCCAACAAATGGGCTGATTCTGATTCTTGGGTTTTTATTATTTATTATTTTAATCTGGTTTTAGTGGGTTTTTATTATTGTATGTTTTTAATCTGTGTCCGTCACCCTGAGTCCTTCAGGAGAAGGGCGGCATATAAATTCTGTAAAATAAATAAATAAATAAATAAATAAATAAATGATAGAAGAAATAACTGTGATTTTGAAAATTATAAGGAGAAGAAATATCACTCTGGTAACTTCCACAAGAGGGTACTTTCCAAACTACTCCATTGAGGTAGGAAGTTTAAGAAAGCACTACCAAGACCAATTCAAAAGAATCCCCAGTCCTCTCAGGAAAAATAGTCCAAAAAACACAAAGGAAACTGTATCAGTTTCTGATTGTCAAAGAGGAGACAAGATTGCAGGAAAACTAGGAAAGGAAGGGGAGGGGAGTGAGAAGCAATGAAAAGGATCATGTCATAAAAGAGGAATCAGCTGATCATATCAACATTCCAACTGATGAACCTAACCAAAGCAAGCACGATCAAGACGATCCAATCTCTAATGCAAAACTTTATTGAATACATCATATCGGGAAAGATGAGGGAAAAACCAGAGCTAGTTAATTCCCATGGAGACCCACATAGTTAAAGTTCAGGTTCTCCCTCCCCCTATTAGACCTGTTAGCCATGTTATTCAATGGAGTCTCCTAGGATTGTTGTGAGAAAGTCTGGTAATGTTTTGGAAAACACCTGCTGAAGTGTCCATGGTTCTCACGGCTGGCATCTTGATGTCCAGAACTTAATTTCTATCTTTCCCTTCCCTCCCGCCATAGTTTGTTGGCAAGCTGAGGAGTGATAATAGTTGCAACAGTAAAAGCATCTTCTGAAGCTTGACAGATGACTTATCTCATAAAATGGCAAGTTTGCCCAGATGAATGAAACTGGGGAAGGAGTATTTGAAGTCAAAGAGACTCCATCTTAATTAGTCCAACATAAATAATTGGGGGGAAGTCCTACTACTGTTTCCAACAGTGTAGCAACACCAATTAGCCTTCAATAGACCTTCCTGAGCATCTATCTAGGACATGGCTGTCAAACTCAAGGCCTGCGAGGTGCTTAGATCTGGCCCACAGGGTTGCCCTGGAAACAGTGAAGGACCGGCCCGTGGTTCCTCTGCCAATCAAAAATGAAGCTCAGAAGGGCTGCGTGCAGCCCTCCCAAGCTCCATTTTTGCTGGAAGAGAGTTGCAGGAGGCCATTGCAGCCAAAAACGGAGATTGGAAGCCTGTTTTCACTGGCAGAGCACCCAGGCCTCCACAAACACTCCCGACATGAGTGACATCAAGCTGGCCATGCCCCTCTGGCCGCACACACACACACTGAGGTGAAACACAATCCTGATGTGTCCCTCAATGAAATTGAGTTTGAGTTTCAACCAAGTAGACCACAACCTACAGTATTTCTTAGTAAACGAGAAAAATGTGATATAGATAGATAGCATCACCACCAGATGGATTTGAAACTGGTTGACAAACCTTATTCAACGAGTTGTCTTTAATGGTACTACATCCACACAGAGAAAAGTAAGCAGTGGGGTACCACAAGGCCCCATCTTAGGCCCAGTACTCTTCAATATATTCATAAATGACTTAGATGTGGGAACAAAACATGTCAAATTTGCAGATGACACTAAGCTGGCAGGAATAGCCAACAGAAGAAGCGAAGACTCAACCATAGCACCCACAAACATTCACACACTTTCCCATACATTGAACATCAAAGAGAAAGGGGGAAAACGTGTTTTTTATAAACTGGGAATCCATGTCCATTACTTAAAGAAATTATTTATTTTTTTAAACTTTTATTTTTAAAAAAACATTAAAGTATCACACTTCATTTGCTACAAGTATTAACTGACATTTCTGGGAATCCCATACAGAAAACTCAATGTACTATTTTATTTTGACATCAAGTGTTCTTTTGTATTCAGGTCTGGTCTTAGGAAAATAATGTAACATTTGGGGAGAAAAATTAATAGCAACAAGCTAGCACTGGAAGCCAACATGGAGAAGATTTGCACGGCAACCATATACTTCCCCTTGGTGCTCAGGTAGGTGGGCACGAAGGATATCCAGACGCTACAGAAGACCATCATGCTGAAGGTGATCAGCTTAGCTTCGTTGAAGCCTCCGGGTAGATTTCTGGACAGGAAAGCCACTGTGAAGCAGATAACAGCCAGGAAGCCCATGTAGCCAAGAGCGAGGTAGAACATGGCAACAGAGCCTTCATTACATTGCAGGATGACCTCAGTAGATTCTGAGTACATGTCCGACTCAGGGAATGGGGGGAAAATGCCCAACCAGATGCTGCAGAGGACAACTTGGACACCAGAGCAAGAAAGGATGATAGAATTGGCCAAGCTCTTCCCCAGCCACCTCTGCACTTTATTCCCTGGTTTTGTGGCCAAGAAGGCTAACACAACCATGACAGTTTTGGCCAAGACAGTAGAAATGGCCACTGTGAAGATGTTGCTGAATGCTGTTTGTTGGACAAGGCAAGTGGTTCTCCTTGGCCGGCCAATGAATAGGAAGGGGGTCAAGAAAGAAAGCAGGAGGGAGATAAGGAGGATGTAGGAAAGATCACGATTGTTGGCTTTGACTATGGGAGTTTCTTGGAATTTAATAAATATTCCAAAGATAAAACCTGTTATTAAAGACAGGAACAAGGTAAGGGAAGCTAGGATGATCCCCAAACCTTCTAGATAGGATAAAAAAGTTTCAATTTTTGGTATACAGTCATCTCGGTTGATGTTTGGATGCTGATCCGCTGGACATATTGTGCATTTTTCAGCATCTGAAAAGGAACAAGATTAGTATCTATCAAAAAGCAGATTCTTTAATCAGATGCATCACTGAAGAGAAACTGGTGATGGTGTGGATGAATGTGTATGGAGAAAGAAAGTATGGAGAATGGTTAGTAAGTGTCATTAATATAAATAAAAGGATGAGTGATACATTTTGGAAGTGAAATCCGAAGCAATCCCTACCCTGCTAGCAATGACCCATGGGAAGGTGTCCATTGCACTTCCTGTCGATCAGAAAGGTCGGCAGTTCGGTGGTTCGAATCCCGGAGGACTCAGGGCGGTGAACAGCCAAGATAAAATACAGATAATACAAACATTAAAAGTCCCTTAAAATTATTAAATATTTTGGCCGAAACACAGATTAAAACACCCAATTTATAAAATCAAATGAATTAAAAATTTAAAAAAGGAGAGTTAGGCCAACCTGCTGAAATAAAAAAGTTTTGAGAGCATGACGAAATGTGCGCAGATCCGGGATCCTCCATATCTCTGGGGGGAGCTTGTTCCACATGGTAGGTGCCCCCACAGAGAAGGCTCTGCCCCTGGGGGCTGCCAGTTGACACTGTTTGGCTGACGGCACCCTGAGAAGCCCCTCTCTATGGGAGCGTACTGGTCGGTGAGAGGCTATTGGTAGCAGAAGGCGGTCTTGTAAATACCCCGGTCCGATGCCATGAAGCGCTCTAAAGGTGGTAACCAAAACCTTGAAGCACACCCGGAAGACCACCGGGAGCCAGTGCAGCTCGTGCAGGAGGGGGGGTCACATGGGAGCAACATGCCGCTCCCATAACCATCCATGCGGCCGCGTTCTGGACCAGCTGGAGCCTCTGGGTGCTCCTCAAGGGGAGCCCCATGTAGAGAGCATTGCAGTAGTCCAGGTGGGAAGTAACGAGAGCATGAGTGACCGTATTTAACGAGTCCCGATCCAGAAAGGGACGCAACTGGCGAATCAGGCAGACCTGATAAAAAGTCCCCCTGGCCACGGCCGTCACGTGCTCTTCCAAAGACAGCCGTGAGTCCAGGAGGACACCCAAGTTGCGAACTGTCTCCATGAGGGCCAATGACTCACCCCCAATAGTCAGTGATGGCACCAACTGACTATATCAGGATGTCGGAAACCACAGCCACTCAGTCTTGGATGGGTTGAGCCTGAGTCTGTTTCTTCCCATCCAGATCCGCACGGCCTCCAGGCACCGGGACATCACTTCATGGGCATCGTTGGGGTGCTCCGGGGTGGAGATGTATAGGGGTGTATGGGGTTGGACTAGATGACCTCCAAGGCCCCTTCCAACTATGTTACTGTTATCTGAGTAAGTGGTTGGACTGAAGTGACACTTTTAAGCTCTGAATCTCTGAAGAAGGAAGGTATTTCACAATAGATCTAGCAGCTGGTCTGCATGTGTAAACTGGTTATTAGGAAAGCTGATTTATTAAATTCTGACTGGATGGTGGGAAATGGAAGGATTTATACTCCTTGCAGACAGCTGGACATTTGCATTCTTTGAGCAAGTCGTTAAGGTCACCTGGAGACTCGCTAATAGAATGCAAATGTCATCTGTCTGCAAGGAGTATAAATCCTTCCATTCCCCACCATCCAGTCAGAGCTGAAGAAGCTCCTTGGAAGAGAAACAAAATGTCTTCAAAGAAAAAACAGAAAGTCCAGTTGCCTCTTGAAAAGACACCTTTGGGACAACCATGACCTGGATGACTGAGAATGTCCATAGTCATTGATTTATTAAATTTTCCCTTTCAAATATTGATATCACATTCCACTTGGATCATGGAAAAGGCCAGGTATTATGTTCCTCTGACTGGTGGATTCCTGTGTTTCCTTATCTCCAACCCATTCCAGGAAACCAAACACCAATGTTTTCTGTAGCCTTGGCATCTCCCTTGAAAACTAATGGGGGAAAAAATCAGCCTCAATGTTCTTTCTTTGATGGAGGATAAATTTGTCAGTTTTGCCCACTTTAAAAAAATAGAGAGTCCATCATTTCAAATCAGGAAAGAAGGAAGGAAGGAAGGAAGGAAGGAAGGAAGGAAGGAAGGAAGGAAGGAAGGAAGGAAGGAAGGAAGGAAGGACTTGTCGAAGTGTGAATCAGCTCGTTCCCCCCCTGGGGAAACTGTAATTAATTAGAGGTGAATGGATCTTGTTTTCCACGGTGTATACTTTCCAAGAAAGAAAACCCGAAGTATATATTCTAAGAAACATTTTATTATAAAAGTAAAAAAAACTAGCTAACTACATCTTTACTGGACAAAGGAAAGATCAGGAAGTTAGAAAAGAAAGAATGCAGACATGCGCAGTAGTCCAATGTCTCACAAGACCAGTCTTATCTCTGTTACTACAGATAAATAAAGTTCTCTGGCCAGGCTACCGTAAGTCTTGAGATGGAAGCTCAGTTGGCAAACACTTAACGCAGTGATTGTTAAAATTGTTCTGTTGAAATTGTTCTTAAACTTGTTAAAAATAACTCCCTATAAATTATTTATAGGGGACGCGGTGGCTCAGTGGCTAAGATGCTGAGCTTGTCGATCAAAAGGTTGGCAGTTTAGTGGTTCGAATCCCTAGTGCCACGTAATGGGGTGAGCTCCCATTACATGTCCCAGCTTCTGCCAACCTAGCAGTTCGAAAGCACGTAAAAAATACAAGTAGAAAAATAGAGACCACCTTTGGTGGGAAGGTAACAACGTTCCGTGTGCCTTTAGTGTTTACTCATGCCGGCCACATGACCATGGAGATGTCTTCGGACAACGCTGGCTCTTTGGCTTTGAAATGGAGATGAGTACCGCTCCCTAGAATCGGGAATGACTAGCACATATGTGCGAGGGGAACCTTTACCTTTACCTATAAATTATTTGCATTAACAGAAATTGCTTTTTAATGCCAAGTTTAAAAATGCCTTTCAAAACATACTGGGTGATGTCAGAGTCTATGGTCTTCCTCAAAGTCTGGTCCTTTTCTCTGATTTCATTCACCTTCCATGGTGGAGATGGTTCCTTCTGGACAAGGAAGACACTTGTAGCAGCAGATGGGCTTCTCTTCCAGAACCACCTTCATGAATCCAGGATGACAACTTTCCACACACCTAGAGGTTGGCAGGTGCTGGGCAGTGAGAGGAAGCACATCCAGAAAATCAATGTATTCTCAGAAAAAAAAGATACTTGAAGACTTTATTTTTCATGGCCAATTTAATATCTCATAAAGAAAAAAAACTTATATTCTTGAGAACCTGATTAGCTACATGAAATATAAATACATTGAATGAAAAAAAAAAAAAAAAACCCCACTCCACTCATCCCAAAGCACAATCCTGTTTTTGCCACCTTTAGTGACAAAAAGCATTTCTACCTGTGTGATACTCTTCTGGTCAATGGTAACTTTAAAATCCCGAGATGCCCTTTTTTCTAGAGTCCCTGATTTCACCCTCTTGACCGATTTGTTTGGAAAAACATCCCAATTCACGATGTTCAAGTCAGCTGTCAGATCTCCTGTCTCGTCCAGATATACCCCATCTATGGAATTATTGTGAAACTGAGAGCTTTGAAGGAAAGGATGAAGCTGGAAAGGAAAGAGTTTAGAAAGGACATCAGAAAGTCTTTAAAAACATCTCTTGAACTATGCTGGGGGGGAGGGAACTCGACATTTCTCTCTCTCTCTTTCCGAAAACAGATTCTGTTTTCAGTTCCAAACTTGGTTAGGAGAGAGTATCAATAAAGATAGGAATAATAACAGCTGCTAACGTAATGTTAGAATGGAATGGAATGGAATGGAATAGAATAGAATAGAATAGAATAGAATAGAATAGAATAGAATAGAATAGAATAGAATAGAATAGAATAGAATAGAATAGAATAGAATAGAATAACAGAGTTGGAAGGGACCTTGGAGGTCTTCTAGTCCAACCCCCTGCTTAGGCAGGAAACCCTACATCACTTCAGACAAATGGTTATCCAACATCTTAAAAATTTCCAATGTTGGAGCATTCACAACTTCTGCAGGCAAGTTGTTCCACTGATGAATTGTTCTAATTGTCAGAAAATTTCTTCTTAGTTCTAAGTTGCTTCTTTCCTTGATTAGTTTCCACCCTTTGCTTCTTGTCCTACCCTCAGGTGCTTTGGAGAATAGCTTGACTCCCTCTTCTTTGTGGCAGCCCCTGAGATATTGGAACACTGCTATCATGTCACCCCTAGTCCTTCTTTTCATTAAACTAGACATGCCCAGTTGCTGCAACCGTTCTTCATATGTTTTAGCCTCCAGTCCCCTAATCATCTTTGTTGCTGTTCTCTGCACTCTTTCTAGAGTCTCAACATCTTTTTTACATCGTTGTGACCGAAACTGAATTCAATATTCCAAGTGTGGCCTTACCAAGGCATTATAAAGTGGTATTAACACTTCATGTGATCTTGATTCTATCCTTCTGTTTATGCAGCCCAGAACTATGTTGGCTTTTTTGGCAGCTGCTGCACACTGCTGGCTCATCTAGACCAGAACAATGATAGTAAGGGACAGGAGTTTCAACATCTTGTCATAGCCTTGTTCCCATTTTTTTTTAAAAAAATATATCTTTTGGTAGGTGGGTGAATTTTAAAGGAAATATGTTTCTATTAAGGTATCAAAAGTTGTCAAATCTATAAAATTAGGATAGAATAACAGAGTTGGAAGGGACCTTGGAGGACTTCTACCCCAACCCCATTCTCAAGCAGGAAATCCTATACCTTTTCAGACAAAAGGTTGTCTAATCTCTTCTTTAAAACCTCCAGTGTTTAATTTAATTTTTCTAAGTAACCTAGGCATTCACTTACAAAACTGATTCCCATTGGTAGGAGTAATAGATGTCATGGAAAATAGATACCTGCCAAGCCTTCAGCCTTTCAGTTTCTAGCTTCGTGCCCCTGTTCCTTCCTGATCTCTTGGACGTGGAGATATAAGCTGAATGTAAGGCCCTTCCCACAGACCAAATGCTGCTGTAAATGAGATAGCTGTCCATAGCCAAGATCCGATCCATCTCCTCTTCCCTCAGAGCCACCAGTTCTTCTCTCTGTCTGCACCGTCTCCAGACTTTCACTGAAAAGGCATCCTTAGTGGAGGAACATGTAAATGTGTTCTTCACAAAGTTATGCATGAATGTGTAAAAGAGGTGAATTGCATCATAGTTTGCCCATTTCCTTTTCTGCATCAGAAAGGAAAAAATGCCAGCAAGGTATTTAAAGGAAAAGCCCTTAAGCATCAACTCAAGGCTGAGGTCCCAGTGAGCTGTGGTGATCCAGACATTTCCCTCAATGGGTTTTTGGATGTGTTGAAGTATTGATTGTACAAAAATGATTCCTGTTTGGAAGGAACTCATGTCTGAAACATAAACAAAGACGTTGACTTCTGTCCACTGGAAAAAAGATTTAAATGTTGAAATTTTAGTGCCTACATTTAGCGGAAAGGTTTCATATATAACGGCACAAATGCCATTCCTTAACAACAAAGAAGGCATTGTCCTCATGAACCTGTCCCCCTGGTCAGTTTCTGGAGCAATGAGACCAACCAAAGTCCACTTGAAGTAGAGAAGAAGCTGGACCATCCCCGGGTACTGGAGTCCTTCAGCAGGGAGCATCGGGTAGAAGAAGGGGAACTGAGTTTTATCCCTCAGAATAAGGGAAGCCAAACTGTGACTGATCTGAAAGGAAGGGTATTTAAAATTTAACAAGCAAAATAGCATGTCTGTCATTTCCACAATCAAACTCTGCTTTTCTTTTAAAGTAGTTTGACCTCTGGTTCAAAGTTGCATGACTGAAAACTGCCTCCCCAAGAAAGACACACCTGAGGGACTTTGTAGGTGCCCAACATGTTTGAAATCTGGGTGGAGATGCCAGTCTCGGCCTCTTCCAGAACAGCCATTGTGTTTCTCTGCCTTCCACACCTGTAGTTGGGAACATTGGCCTCCCCGTCTGAAAGCAGATCCAGCAATGGATCTGAAGTCATTTCTATTTTGAAGAAATTTTCATAGATATGGTAACCTAGAGTGAGGTTAGGTAAGAGATGGCCATTCTGGTTGATGTCCTCGGTTGCAAAAAGGAAAGGCAGAAACTTCCAATAAAATTTGGATGTTCTTCTGCAGGTATTAACATATCAGTGAAAATAATATTTAACTCTTATTCCACGATAATAATTTTAATCCATTCAATCATAAGCTTTATTTCAAAGATTAGTTTTATGTGCAACATTCCAAAGTATTGCCATACAAAAAGAATATAAACAGCAAAAAAAGAAGATTGTATAGTATTTCAAAACCACTCTCCTATTTGGTTACACTAACACCACTTTAAACTCATGCCTTGGTCTTCAAGCATTTTCTCCGTATTTGATGAACTGTTTCCTCTTTCTTAATGAGGGAAGGTGAGATACACAGGTAGGTAAAAGAAAATATTTATTATTAACTCTTCTATATGCTATATATTATAAATATTTTTGGAGTTGGATTAAAAGTTTAGAGTGACAGAAAATGGCTCCTGCAGGGATAACATTCAGAAGCTGTTGAAGTCCAAGTTATTCTGCTGTGCTTTGAGACAGCAAAGGTTGAACCTCTGTTAGAAGAATTATTGTTGGGGTTTTGTTGTTGTTGCTGTTTCTGAGGTTATGATTCTTTTCCTCTTCTCAATACTATTTCTTCTAATTTGACTCTGGGAGAGTCAAACAACCTATGAATTCTGTGAATAAACAAATCAATCAACCAACCAACATACATACATAATGGATATATTTTCATTGAAAAAGATTGTTAGATCCTTCCGTGAACTTCTGAATGAGAATCAATTTCAATCTCTGTGAATAGCTATCTGGGACTCTTTCATCCTAGCAGTAAATTTTGGTGTGGAAAAAGCAATGATGGCATTATCTCATTTCTGATGCAGAGAGAAATTCTAGCATCCCTCTTGAGCGCTTGGACCAGTCATCCCACAGAATCAGCTCAGTTCAATCCTTTTCTTCCTCTGTGGCCACATTGTAGCTCTGCTCATGGTTGCAAAGGAAAGTGGATGGGGACAACCGTTTTGATTGGGTTCTGATACTTGATAGTTTAAAATGAGCTTCATTGCCTGCGGTGTATAATAATGACCGCAAGATAAAATAAAACAAGTTAAGAAAAGGAACAGAACAAGGGGAGAGCAGCTTGTGTTTTAAGAATGTTGGAAGTGTAGACATTCATTGGAGAAGGAGTGTCTGTAATGTAGTGCAGGGAGATTGACAAGGAGAATTTGTTGAAGGACTTCTATTGAACTTTAATGATTGAAAAATAGCCTTCACTGTACAGACTATGCCACTAATTAAATCATCTCCTGACTTGAAATGATTGTCTGGGTCCACTTCACTCTGCTCTAAAGTCAGAAGGTATTTGTGTAGGTTCCTATTGGCCACAGGACTTTACAGCTCAAAAGGAGCAGCTTCACCTGCAGTGTGAAAACTGAAGGCAGAATCAGAAAACTAACTTAGCAAAAGGAGCAGATCAAGGGGGAGCTCCTTGTGTTTTCAGAGGACTGGAACTGTAGACATGCATTGAAAATGGAGTGGCTCTAAAGCAATGCAGAACTTACGTAATGAACTTCATTGAAGGACTTCTATCAAACTTTAACGATTGAAAAATGGCGTTCATTGTAGAGACTATGCCAGTAATGAAATAATTTCCTGGTTTGTAATGATTCTCTGGGTCCACTTCACCCTGTTCCAGAGTCAGGAGACATTTGGCTTTGCGTATCCCACAGGCTTCCCTTGGCCACAGAAGCAGAATATATAGAAGCAGCAGCAACATGGTCTATGTTCCTGACTGAGCCTTCTCTGTGGCACCTGGTTTCTAACAATGTATGAGATGAAATGGTGGAAAAAACCAAAACCTCTTCCAGAAAAGTAGCTTCGGATCAGTCAGGGCCCATCCAAGGGACATGAACATAGAATCTGCCTGTCCTGAAACCAGACCCAGATTCTCTTTTGGTCTCCAGAACCATTTATGCAGCCACTATTTTTTCATGTAGACTCCACTCAACTTTGCCTTTGAGTCTGATGTCAAGCCACCTTCTGACTTGTTTGTGTAAAATTTTCTGAACATTTGCAGAAACATCTCTAGGGTTTTAATATAAAGACAACAAAATCACTATAATTTGGATAACTGCAAGGAAAAGAAACATCTGAACCTTGAACAAGTCAAGAGGCAGGTGTCCAAAGGGAAAACTCAAAGTTGTGACTCCAAACTTACCACAAATATTTTTTTTCCCTTTTTTCTCCCAACCATCTTTAAATCCCATAAATGAATAAAATTCTGACTCCTGTTTTCTTCTATTATCCCAAAGACTCCCAAAGCCAGACATGGATGGGTGAGTATTCTCCCAACAAAACTTTAGAAGAAAGATTCAAATGTGAAAATCACCTGGGATAAGAAACCAAGGTTTTTGGTTCTAAAATTCCTGGGTGTTTCTATTCTAGTAAGACCACACCTAGAGTATTGTATCCAGTTTTGGTCATCACACTATAAAAAAGATGTTGAGACTCTAGAAAAAGTACAGAGGAGAGCAACCAGGATGATTAAGGGACTGGAGACTAAAACATATGAAGAACGGTTACAGGAACTGGGCATGGCTAGTCTAGATAAGAGAAGGACCAGGGGAGACATGATAGCTGTCTTCCAATACTTGAGGGGCTGCCAGAGAGAGGAGGAAGTCAAGCTGTTTTCCAAAGCACCTGAAGGCCAGACAAGGAATAATGGATGGAAACTGACCAAGGAGAGATTCAACCTAGAAATGAGGAGGAACTTTCTGACAGTGAGAACAACCAATGGAACAGAAGTTGCCTTCAGAAGTTGTGGGAGCTTCATCACTTGAGACTTTCAAGAAAAGATTGGACTGCCATTTGTTAGAAATGGTGTAGGGTCTCCTGTTTGAACAGGGGGTTGGACTAGATGACCTATAAGGTCCCTTCCAACTCTGGATGGATGGATGGATGGATGGATGGATGGATGGATGGATACTGTAGATAGATGGAATTATAGTTGTTTTTGCTTCAACTGTTAATAAATGCTTCTTTGAAAATGTTCATGGTATCAGCTATTTTTTCAAGAATGTATTCTTTAAATTTAAAAGGGCAGAATGTTGAAGAAATATTTGTTTTGTTGTGTTTTGTGTTTTGTTTTCTCAGATATGGAAAAATGCACCAAACGTCCAGATGATGGGAGGCCGGAAAAATTCAGCTGGAGTTTTAAGAGGAGCTTTGGAAATTGTTACATTTGGATTCTGCAGAAGTTGCAGGTCATAAGATGTAAATGTGCCCAGTGAGTGACATCATGCAGCAGTAAGATATTACCGGTAGTAAATAACTTGTTTCTGAACTCCTTTATTGCTGAGTTAAGATACCATGTGCATAGTCTTCCTTCAGTTATGAATAACTAGTTTTACATTTCAGAAAGAGGGGAAATAAGGCAAAAAGAGGTAAATTTATTTATTTATTTATTTATTTATTTATTTATTTATTTATTTATTGAATTTCTATACCGCCCGTCTCCTGAAGGACTCAGGGCAGTGAACAGAATAAGATTTCATATACATATAATGATTTTTTTATATATATAAACAGTAAATAATAAATTGAGTCAACTTAGTGTATCTGCTAAGACCTTGGCATAGAATTTAGATGTTTATGCTAGCCCTGCTTGTTGAAACAGAAGGGTCTTCAGGGCACGTCGGAAAGTGCGAAGATCTGAGACTATTCATATTCCAGGGGGTATTTTGTTCCAAAGAGTAGGTGCCCCCACAGAGAAGGCTCTCTCCCTTGGAATTACTAGACGACATTGTTTTAATGATGGTACTATGAGTAGGCCTACTCTGTGAGAGCGTATTGGTTGGTGGGAGGTTATCGGTTGCAGCAGGTGGTCTCGTAAGTACTCAGGCCCTAAGCCATGGAGCACTTTAAAGGTAAGAACCAACACCTTGAAGCGCACTCGGAAGGCCACCAGAAGCCAGTGCAGCTCGCGTAGAAGAGGTGTTACATGTGAGCTCCATGTTGCTTCCATAATTACTCGCGCAGCTGCATTCTGGACCAGTTGGAGCTTCCGGGTGCACTTCAAGGGGAGCCTCATATAGAGAGCATTGCAGTAGTCAAGTCAGGAAATGACGAGGGCTTGAGTAACTGTGTGTAATGAGTCCCAGTCTAGAAAGGGACGCAATTGGCAAATCAGGCGAACCTGATAGAAAGCTCCTCTGGCCACGGCTGCTATATGATCTTCTAAAGACAGTCGTGCATCCAGAAGGATGCCTAAATTGCTAGCTTTCTCTGCGGGGGTCAATGACTCATCCCCAATAATTAGTGATGGGACTAACTGGCTGTACCGGGACGCTGGCAGCCACAGCCACTCAGTCTTGGAAGGGTTGAGTCGAAGCCTGTTTCTCCCCATCCAGACTTGCATGCCCTCAAGGCATTGGGACATCACTTCAAGGGCATCATTGGGGTGGTTTGTGGTGGAGATGTACAGCTGAGTGTCATCAGCGTACAGATGACATCGCATCCCAAAACCACGGATGATCTCCCCCAACAGCTTCACATAAATGTTGAACAGGAGAGGCGAGAGGACCGACCCCTGTGGCACCCCGCAAGTAAGGGGCCTCGAGGTCGATCTCTGTCCACCTGTCAACACTGACTGCGACCTGTCAGAGAGGTAGGATGAGAACCACCGTAATACGGTGCCTCCCACTCCCAGCCCCTCCAACTGGTGCAGCATGATACCATGATTTATGGTATCAAAAGCCGCTGAGAGATCTAATAGGACCAGGATAGAGGAACATCCCTTATCCCGAGCCCTTCAGAGATCATCAACCAACCCGACCAATGCTGTTTCTGTGCTGTATCCAGGCCTGAAGCTGGACTGGAACAAGTCTAGATAGACAGCTTCATCCAGATACTGTGGGAGCTGTCGTGCCACCACACTTTCGACAACCTTCGCTAAAAAGCGAAGGTTGTAGACTGGACGGTAGTTTGCTAAAACAGCCAATCCAGAGAGGGCTTCTTAAGGAGGGGTCTCACCACCGCCTCTTTCAAGGCGGGAGGTAAGAATCCCTCGCTCAGAGAAGCGTTAATAATTCTCTGGAGCCAGCTACATGTAACCTCCCGGGGAGCCAGCACTAGCCAGGAAGGGCACGGGTCCAATAAACATGTGGTCGCATTCAGCTTCTCCAGTAACCTGTCCATGTCCTCAGGAGTCACAGTATCAAACTCATTCCAGATAATGTCCTCAAGATCTGCCCTCGTCATTTCATCCGAATTAACCCAGTTAGAGTCCAAGCCTTCCCGAATCTGAGCAATTTTATCGTGCAGATATTGTGCAAAATCCTCAGCTCGTCCTTGCAGAGGGTCTTCCCGGGCTCTCAGCTGGAGTAGAGAGCGGGTAACTCTAAACAAGGCGGCTGGGCGATTATCTGCCGATGCAATAAGAGTGGAAAAATAGTTGCATTTTGCCACTTTTATTGCCACTAAGTATGTCTTAATATAAGATCTCACTAGTGTTCGATCGGATTCGGAACGGCTGGTCCTCCAACTGCTCTCTAGGCATCTTTTCCGGCGTTTCATCCCCCTCAGCTCATCAGAGAACCAAGGAGCTGGGTAGGTTCGACGCCAGGTCAGAGGCCGCAAAGGCACAACCCAGTTTAAAGCATCAGCGGCCATCCTATCCCAGGACGCCACTAGGTCTTCAGCCGAGTCATGAGCCAAGGTCTCAGGAAATGGCCCAAGCTCCATCCGGAACCTATCAGGATCCATCAGGCGCCTGGGGCAGAACCATTTAATTGATTCCACCTCCCTGCGGTGGGGTGTAGTGGTCAGAAGGTCAAGTGATCTATCAAAGCATATTAATAAATAATAGCATAATAAATCTCAAGTTACTTCTTGCCATTCTGTTATCTGTCAAAGAAAAATGGTGTTAGATATAAGAAATATTTGCATCTTCAGATTCAGGGGTTGCTATGGGGACATTATGATGAAACTTACCACAAGTTTCTAGGAGCTGCAAGGCCACATTCCTTGTGTCTCCATTTGCCTACTAAACAGTCCCATTCATCTGGAAGCTGATTTTACCCACACTATTGTGACTAAAAATGTATTGTTATTGGTTTCCTTAGGACTGTAGAGGAGTAGGAATAGGAATAGCTTTAGGAATAGAAGGAATAAGTCCTCTCCATGTGCATCTTGCTCCATGCCTTCCCTTCCTTACTTGTCAATTTTACACCAATGTTAGCAGTACTACTTATTGTTTTAATTTTCTTCTTTTTTTCTTGATTGTAAGCTGCCTAAAGTCATTTCTAGCCAAGATGGGAAGCATTTAGGTTTAATAAATGAATAAACAAACAAACATTAAATGAGCTGAAGTGGTGCAGTGGTTAGAGTGCAGTACTGCAGGCTACTTCAGCTGACTGCTAGCTGCAGTTCGGCAGTTAAAATCTTACCGGCTCAAGGTTGACTCAGTCTTCCATCTTTCCGAGGTGGGTAAAATGAGGACTCAGATTATTGGGGCATTATGGTGGCTCTGTAAACTGCTTAGAGAGGGCTGTAAAAGCACTAAGAAGCGGTATATAAATCTAAGTGCTATAGCTATCAAACCCATTAATCAAGCTTACTAAATGACATTTTTGGAAAAAAAATAGATTTGTAAAAGTCATATTTAAAATTTTATTTTGACATCAAATATTCTTTGGTATTCAGATCTGGTCTAAAAATGATAATGTAGCATTTGGGGCTGAAGATGCAGACCAGCAGACCAGCACTGGAGGCTAAAATGGAGAAGACCTGAACAGCCACCATGTATTTCCCCTTGGTGCTCAGGTAGGCTGGCACAAAGGACACCCAGACACTGCAGAAGACCAGCATGCTGAAGGAGATCAGCTTGGCCTCGTTGAAGGCCCCTGGGAGATTCCTGGCCAGAAAAGCCACTGTGAAGCAGACAGCAGACAGGAAGCCCATGTACCCAAGGGCAACATAAAACATGGAGACAGAACCTTGATTGCATTGTAGCATCATCTCTCTAGGTTGGGAGTGCATGTCAGAGTCAGGAAATGGGGGGGAAGTTCCCAACCAGATGCTGCAGATGATAACTTGGAGGCCAGAACAAGAAAGGACAATGGAGTTGGCCAAGCTCTTCCCCAGCCATCTCTGCACTTTATTCCCTGGTTTTGTGGCCAAGAAGGCTAACACCACCGTGATCGTTTTGGCCAAGATTGAAGAAATGGCAATTGAGAAGATAATGCTGAAGGCTGTTTGTCGGAGGAGGCAGGTTATTCTCCTTGGCTGACCAATGAATAGGAAGGAAGTCAAGATGGAAAGGAAGAGGGAGACCAGGAGAATGTAGGAGAGGTCCCAGTTGTTGGCTTTGACAATTGGTGTTTCCATGAATTTAATGAAGATCCACAAGCCAAAGCCTGTGGTTAAAGAGAGGAACAAAGCAATGGCAGTCAGGATGATCCCCAGATTTTCCTTATAAGAAAGATAGCTTTTCATCTTGGGAATACATTGAACTCGACTGATATTTGGATGTTGATCTTCTGGACATTGGATACATTTGTCTGCATCTGAAAAAGAGCAAGAGTAGGATCCCCCTTTAACATGTCCTTTAATCAAATGCATCCAGGTCTATTCTGATTGAAACTGTCAATTTAGTTCATCAGATTTGCCAGTTTTGTGAGAGCTCTAATCTGGATAGTGATCATAGCAAGAAGTGGGTTGTGTGACTCTTGGGCTGTGAGGAAATTTGAAACTCTAAACTGTGGCTGTGGTTCAGGGTTGGGTTCTAAATTTTTTTACTACGGTTCTGTGAGCATGGCTTATTTTGCGAGCGTGGCTTGATGGTCATGTGAATTCTTTAGGATTTAGCAGAGGTACTGGTCTACCAGGCTTTTAACTGCTTGCAGAGCTGTACCGGTCTACCCATTTGTTCTTGGAGAGTTCTGGTCTACTCAATTGTTTTTGGAGGCACCGGTTTACTCATTTGTTTATGGAGGCACCGGTCTACCATTTGTTTTTGGAGGCATGGGTCTACTGATTTGTTTTTGGAAGCAGCAGTCTACCCATTTCTTTTTCGAGCGCACTGGTCTACCACCACACTGCCTTTTAACACTGATAAGCTACAGGGCGGCTTTGAAGCCCCGTGGCAAGAGTTTAAACAGTTTTTTTTCCTTCTAGCCAATCAGCTGGGACTCAGGAGGCAGTGAATAGATTGGGGGCGGGGCCAAATAAAAGGTAAGAATAATGCGGGGGCGGGGAGGGCAGGTGGTGGTGGAGGGGGCAGGGGGGCCCACTCCCAAAGAAAGAGAACTGGTTCAGTGATGTCATATCGTCATTGCTACTGGCTCGGCCGAACCGGGCCAAACCGGGAGGAACCTACCACTGCTGTGGTTCCTACCAAACATGGATACTTGGAACAATCTTGTCAATCCCTTTTCAAAGACCCAATCAAGATTCAATCAATATATACTGGGATATGAAAAAACATCTCACTATTCAGAGCAATGAGGTAAATGGTAATATGAAACATGAAAGATGTGATATAAAAAATGAAGAACAAGAGATGTCACCTGTCTCATAGTACTCAACTCTCACTTATCCTGTATCTTTATCCATAATTGGTAACCCAGTTTACTTGACCAGCATACCAGATTAACCTCCAAGATAATTTCTTATAATTCAGTATGAAATAAATGCATATTTTGATCAAAATTCAAAGGGATGGGGCCCACTCTGGCCAAGTCTTCAAAAATGCATGCTCATAGAAAATGTCAGGGTCATTCTTTCTCCTCCCAAAAAGACTTTCTCCTGCCATCACCCACCTTCCACGGTGGAGATGGTTCCTTCTGCACATGGACGACAATTGTAACAGCAGATGGGCTTCCCTTCCTGAGCCACCTTCATGAATCCTGGAGGGCAGCTTTCCACACACCTGGAAGGGGGCAGGGGCTGGACAGAGAGAGGAAGAAATAACATCCAAAGCATGGTTTATTGTATTTCCTAAACAGGTAAAAAGAAAAGTTGGGGATCTCCAATTGAAGGCTTAGCTTTGCTAAATTCAAAGCCTTTAAAAAAAACAACAACATTGGAGCTCATCATACTGATTTGATTGCTTATTGCCTGTTTATCTTCTAACGTTTCTCACACACAATTTTTACAGAATACAGAATAACAGAGTTGGAAGGGACTTTGGTGGTCTTCTAGTCCAGTCCAGTCCTGCTCAAGCAGAAGACTTTATACCATTCTGGACAAATGGCTGTCCAATTTCTTCTTTAAAACATCCTGTTGTGGAGAACACACAACTTCTGGAGGCAAGCTGTTCCACTAATTAAGTGTTCTTACCGACGGGAAATTTCTCCTTAATTCTAGCTTGGATCTCTCTTTGATAAGTTTCCATCTGTTCCTTCTCGTCTTGCCCTCTGTTTTGGAGATAAGGTTGACACTATCTTCTCTGTGACAGCCCTTCAAATATTGGGAGACTACTATCATGTCACCCTCTAGTCCTTTTTGTTAGACTAGACATTCCCAGTTTCCAAAACTATTGATCATACAGTCATACAGTCCCCTAATCTTCTTTGTTCCTCTTCTCTGCATTCCTTCTAGAATTTCATATTTTGTTTAGTGTACATTTTCAGTGTACATACTGTAGGTAAAGTTGGATGGATGTTCTGCTTTGGTGAAATGATTCATGTTGCCCCAAAATTTAAATCTTGCTGCCTCACAGCAAGATTTAACTGGAATAGTTAAGGATATTTTTCTGAGACACCTGAACATGTAACCAATGAATATGTTTCCTCTCGGAGAACTCAGATGAAATCCTTGCCCCAACTCTGCAATCCTCTTGGTAAAACCTTCAGGAAGGATAGGTTAAATTCTGTAGTGGTTTAGGGTTTTCTGCCTAGCAGGGGGCTAGATTAGAAGACTTCCAAGGTCCCTTCCAACTCTGGCATTCTGTTCTCTTTTGTCTTTTCCCCACCTTGTTCAGCCTTTCCATCTTTGCAGTAGCATTCAGGTTCATCATCAACTTGAAATCCAAGGATCCCTGTCTTTCTAGACTCCCAACAGTCACTCTGCTGAAAGACATATTAGAGAAAATCATCCAGTTCACAACGTCCAGGTCTGCTATCAGCAATCCATTCTCATTCAAATATACTCCATCAATACAATTATTATAAAACTGAGAGGTTCGAAGGAAAGGATGAAGCTGGAATGGAAGAGAAAATGGGCAGTGTTACATTAGACACAGAAAGCTCTCTGGTAAGACCCCTTCATTTGAGCTGGAACGAAGGATCTGTATACTGAGGAATACAGAATAAAAATCTTGTTAAAAGGAAGCAAAATGAAAAGGATGGTGAACAGAGGCACTTTACCTCTTCCCTTTAATAATTGTCATGGCAGAGTTGGAAAACCAACTGTTGAGCTGATGATGTCCGAAATTAAAAGCTCTGAAGGAAATGGATATGCACAAGCACACTGAAAGAATTTTGCCAATGAAGCCAAAATTAAATCAAATCTCCCACACAGAAACAATCTTGTTAACATTGGGGAATGTTAACAGGATCCCCTGTACATTGGGAAAACAAAACAACCGGTTCATAAATGCATGGCACAACATAGGAGAACAAACCCAACAGGACAAGATTCAACAATCCATCTGTATTTAAAAGACAAAGGTCAGTCTTTTGAAAAAAGCAAAATCCACATTTCGAACACAGAGGATGATGGTTTGAAAAAGAGGTCAAAAAGGCCATCTATGTCAAAAATTGAACATCCCTCTCTCAACAGAGGGGGAGGGATATGACACCATCTATCTGCAGTCTACAACACAGTCCTTTCAGCTGTTCCAAGAAGGCTCCATACCCATTTGCACTACTCAAGACCCTGAGGACACAGGTAAACCTCCAAGTGGCCTCAACGACTCTCTAAAATAATGCAAAAGACTAGCTGTATGCAAAGAATATAAATCCTTCCATTGTCACTATCCAGTCAGAGCTGAAGAAGCTTCTTGGATGAGAAGCGAAACATCTTCAAAGAAAAACAAGAAAGTTCAGTTGCCTCTTGAAAAAGCATCTTTGGGACTAGTGATAGTCGGCTTAATATGCACAGCACACTTTTTTAGACTCTGGGGGACACATTAATGCTCCTGTGAATTGAATTTAGAATTCAATTTAATTTTTATTTTCAAAATAAATTATTACTAGCCATCAGAATCACTACACAGTTCTTACAATTATAAAAATTGATTCTCAACTGCAATGGAGAGATGTGTGATAGAAAAGAAATACCTGCCATGCTTTCAGCATTTGATTTTTCATGTTTTGACGCCCTTTATATGTTGTCCTCCTGGAACTGGATAAATATGCAGCATTTAGGGCCCGTGCCACAGCCCAGATTGTGTTGTAAATGAAATAACTGTCCAGAGCCAGAACAGGATCCGTCTCCACTTTTCTCAGAACTTCCCGTTCTTCTCTCTCTTTGCATCGTCTCCAGATTTTTACCGAAAAGGTATCCTTGGTATAAGAACACAGGAAGGAGTTCTTTGCAAAAATTTCCATGGTGGAATCCGACTGCAGATATCCATCATTCTTTATCATTTGATTTTTCTTCATAAGAAAGGAAAAGATGCTATGGATGCCTTCAGTGGGAAAGTAATCATCTGCCCAGTAAATACTGGTTGTGAAGTCCCAACGGGTTGTGGTGATCAGGATTTTTCCTCTAAGAGGTTCAGTAAGCCTTTCAAATATATGATGCATAATTACAAATCCTATATTGAATGTATTCATGTCTGCGTTATAAATAAAGACCTTCACTTTCTTCCAATTTTTGTATAGATTCAAGTCTATGAATACTTTTTGAAGATCTGGGGGAAAGGATTGTGATAAAACGGGGCAAATGCCATTCTTTATCAGCATGGAAGACAATGTCCTCATGAACCTTTGTCCATTCTCAGTGTCTGGAGCAAGGAGACCCACCATGGTCCACCTGAAATAGAGGACCAGCTTCACCATCCCTGGATACTGGACTCCTTCAGGTGGGAGCATTGGGTAGAAGAATGGAAACTGAGTTTTATCACTTGGAATCTGGGAAATAAAACTATGACTGATCTGAAAAGGAAAGAAAGGAAACTCTATAAACCCATAAAACCAAACATCTAGCCCTAATGGAGGAATTGTCCACTTTTGTAGGGAGTCTGGTCATTTTACTTTTACTGTGTTTCTCTTCTCACTTCAGTGTAGCATTTTGTTCTTGTCAATGGCCAGTAGATATGCAAAATCTGCAGTAAGAGTGCCATGCAGGGGATTCTTGTCTATTCAAATTCTTGTCTCCCATTCGATGGAAACTTCATCCTTACTCTACAAAATTCCTATACTAGAACTTTGCTCTTCATTGATAACAGAAGACGTAAAAGAGCCTGAATGTTGCATGACTAAAAATTCATCTTCTCAGCAAAGACACACCTGAGGGATTTTGTGGGTGCCTAATATGGTTGACATCTGGATGGAGATGTCAGTATCAGCCTCTTCGAGAACGGCCACTGTGTTTCTTTGCCTTCCACAGCTGTAGTTGGGAACATTGACCTCCCCCTCCGAAAGCAGGTCCAGCAAAGCCTCTGAGGTCATTTGTGCACTGAAATAATTGTCATAGATGTTGTAACCCAGAGTGACATTGAACAAAATGTTGGGATTCTGGTTGATTTCTTGGATGGTGATAAGGAAGGACAGCAATTTCCAGTGCTCTGTTGGTGCTCTCCTGAAAGTGATGAATATATTGAAATGTAATCAGTGGAAATAACATTTAATTAACCTTTTTGAACAATAATATTTTAATCCACCCAAGACTAAGAGGTTTGAGAGCATTTCATTATATATTTGAATGGATTATTTCCAAAAAATGTCTCTGCTATTTGAATGGAACAATGGGAGTCTTTCAACATATTTTATTTTAAGATGATGAATGCATTTTATGTCTGAAGTAATCAAGTGATTGTTAACTTTGGCTTATTTTTCTTTGATATTTCATAAGAAATTTCTGTAGAATAGAAGTTGAACTCTAAGAAGAAAAGAAAAGGAAGGAATCAAAAAAAGATCCGGTTGCATTTATTATATACAAAATCCATATGTTCAAATTCATTGCTCAGAGATCCCAACTGAGTTTCACCCATGTATGGAAAGTCAATTGTGACCTGGGATTCTTTCTTTTACTTAGTGAATTCTGGTTCAGAATAAAAATTATGGAGAAAAAAAAATGTTACTGCAGAGAAAAATTACTGCATTTTTGTACCCACGTTGACCCCTTGATGAAGCAAGGAAGCAGTAGATGAGAACAGCCATCATCTCTTCTCCATCCACAGTCCAGCTGTGTTTCAAAGTCAAAAAAAAGAAAAGATCTAATGATTTACTTGAGAATTTCAATTTAGGCATTTCAAATCTGTCTGGAACCCGCACTGCATATTGGACATTAATACAATCAAACAAGTCCAGAGATATTTCATGAGAAGTGTCTTCCACTCCTCTGCTCGCAACAGAATACCTTATGCCACCAGACTTGAAATAATTGGATTTAGACAACTTAGAACTTCACCGTCTTCGGTCTGACCTAAGCTTAGTACATAAAATCATCCGCTACAATGTCCTACCTGTCAATGACTATTTCAGCTTCAACCAAAACAATACAAGAGCACACAATAGATACAAACTCATGGTAAACTGAGTTGATTGCAGAAAATATGATTTCAAACTTGATTGCAGAAAATATGATTTCAGAAACAGAGTTGTCAATGCCTGGAATGCATTACCTGACTCTGTGGTTTCTTCCCCAAACCCCCAATACTTTAACCTTAGACTGTCTGCTGTAGACCTCACCCCATTGCTAAGAAGTCTTTAAGGGACATGCATAAATGCACTAGTGTCCCTATCTTCCCTGTCCTAATCTTTCCTTTCACTTGTATCCATTTCATGTATTCATAATCATGTTTCCACTTGTATCTGTTATCAAATACATGCTGGACAAAATACATAAATGAATACAAATAAAAATGAATAAATAAATATCAGTGGTAGAATGAAAATTGGTTCCCCAAGGACAAAATGAGACAGAAAGAGAGAAAAGTTCATAGATCAAGGGGACCATTCATTGTAAGAGAGGAGGCTGAAATTTTAGAAATCAGAGAGGAACAGAGTGGCTCTCATGCCACACGTGAAATTTGACTTACGGAAATAATTCAGTTAAAGGAGATTTATTGAAGGGAAGGTATTCAAAGTCAGCCTTTGTTGCAGAGACTATGCCTCCAATGAGCAATTCTCCTGGCTTGTAATGGTTTCCTGTGTCCACCTCATTCTTCCTCAGAGTCTGAGGACATTTGGCTTTGAGACCCACCAAGACTGCCTGGGGCAGCAGAAGCAGCAACATGACTTGTGTTACTGATGGTGTCTCCAGCTTTGCATCTGTGTTGAAGAAATAATGGCATGAAGAGGTGGGGGAAACAAAACCTTCTTCCAAGAGAAAACTTTGGGGGTTTCTTAATCCAGAGTCAAGCCAAGGCTTCACATCTGAAGGGCAGGAGAACCAATGCAGGACCTGCCTCTCCTTAAAGCCTCCCCATGTGTTCTCTTTCTCCAGAGCCATTTCTGCCCCCAAGGTGTCCCAATGCAAAGATGTTCGCCAACAAGGCTTTGATGTGGGATCAAGGTGAAAATATGTTATGACTGAGTTTGTGTGTGACATCCAAAAGTTTTCTGAAATGTCTTTAGGGATTTAGCATCAAAACAACACCTAAAACACTATGATTTGGATAATGGCACTAAGGAGAGCCATCAACTCTCTAAACTCTGAGTGAGTCAACAGGCAGGTGCCCAATGAGTGGAGAAGTCTACAGAGGTCCATAACAGGGGGTCAGAACAGCAAGAAGAGCATGGAGCTTCTGCCCATCCATTTTGTATGTGAATTGGGGCAGTTCTGCATGTGCTTCTACAATTTTTTTATTTTTTTATTTTTTATTTATTTTGTCTAACATGTATGAGAAAATAAGTATAAGTGTATACATAACATATAAACATATAAGTATAAACAGGTATAAGTATAAACATAAGAAATGAGTACGAAAAATGGAAACAGTAGGGGATGGTAGGCACACTGGTGTGCTTATCCATGCCCCTTACAGACCTTTTAGGAATGAGATCCATGGTAGACAGTTTAAAGTTATGGGGGATTGAGGATGTAACAGCAGAGTCAGGTAGAGCATTCCAGGCATTGACCACTCTATTACTGAAGTTATATTTTCTGCAATCCAATTTGGAGCAATTTACTATAAGTTTATATCTATTGTTTGCCCTTGTATTATTGTGGTTGAAGCTGAAGTAGTCATTGACAGGTAGGACGTTGTAGGAGACAATTTTGTGTACTAAGCTTAGGTCAGATCGTAGGCAGCATAGTTCTAGGTTGTCCAGGCCCAAAATTTCAAGTCTGGTGGCATAGGGTATTCTATTGCAAGAAGAGGAGCGGAGTGCTATTCTCATGAAATACCTCCAGACTCATTTGATTGTATTAATGTCCATTATACAGTGTGGATTCCAGGCAGACGAGCTGTATTCAAGAATTGGTCTGGCAAAGGTTTTGTATGCCCTGGTTTGCAGTATACTGTTACCGGAGCAGAAGCTTCGCAAAATTAAGTTTTTTTATTGCCTTCCATTCTCAGTCATGAGTGACAAAGCCTGCAGCTATGATGAGACTTGAAGCTGCCCTTGTTTAATACTGCAAAAAGGAGGAAAAAACCTAAGATGGAGCTAAGGACAATTTAAGTCAATCTTATTTGTGAATTGCAGACAATGGGAGGCAGTGTCTTGTGGGGGTGGGCAACACAAAAACAGTAATCAATGCATGTTTCTGCCAGGGTGAATGAACAATTAACCAATGTGATTAGAAATTTGAATGAACAAAATAAAAAAAAAATGTGACAGGGACAATAGTGCATTTACGTAGGGCCCTTAAAAAACTCTTCAATTTGGTTTTGTTTTCTTTTTTTTTCCTCAAGTCCAGAAGCAATTTCAAACTAGAGGCTTATTGTTATAGAAATAGATTGTTATAGAAATGGATGGCACATACTGTTGTGTAAAAGCAAAAGGTTGTAGTTGTAACATTGTTATCTTCGACTGTGCCAAAGACAATTGGAAGTTGGTGCATTTTGCTTTTCTTTTTTTTACACACAGGTGACCACAAGGAATTGAGTGTGGAATTTTTTTATACCTTCTCTCGAGCTTTGCACTTGAGCTTCCTGTTCCTGAACAAAAATATGTATTCTATTGGCTGTTGTCAGACTCCCATGGGGTCATGTAGGGGTTATGTAGGGGTGCCTACCATCCCTGTCCTACTGTCCCCATTTATTTGTATTCATTCCTTATTCATGTCCATGTTTATTCTTATACCTGGTATCTTGTGCATGTTTGACAAACAAACAAACAAACAAACAAATAAACAAACAAACAAATAAATAAATAAGAACAATCACGAGACTAAATTCCCAAGAGAGCAGGAGTGTTTTTTATTCCTAAAATGGAAAGAGAGCTCCACAGGAGTGTGCCTGCTTTCCAGGAAAACCAGTTATACGATTTAGCTAAAAAATGGCTGACAACTTGTCTTTTTGTGAAATATATGGAAACACCAATGATGCCTAGAGCACAGAGGGATAAATTAGTCTTTATTTTTCTGTGCTCTAGGCATCATTTATGTTTCATAAAAATGAGTGAATCTGATCAAACACAGGTCTATTATCATATTCAGGTCCATCCAGGCCAGTAAGATAGGTAACAGCTTCTTATATCTCCTCCCTTATTGCATTGGCCAGTTATTAAGATCTGATGGTCTTGTTCCAGGTGATCAATTCTCTCTTGGATAAGAGGTGATCCACAGAAGTTTTATTTGATTGCTGTGACAAATTATTCAAACATTTTTCTGGTAATATCTCTCAGATTTCCTTCAGTCTGAACTCTGTGCGAACAGAGTCTTTGGTAGCGATTGGGGTATTACAGGCTACATTTTCTGGGATTCAGTCCATATTTTCCATGAAATGGAGCAGTGAACTTTCTTGATGTCCTCAGGTTCTTGGAGGCTGGATCCTTGCCCGTTCTGTTCTTTTGAGGATAACTGGGCGAGGAGGTTAACCCTCTGTATCCAAGATATTCTTAATACTTTGTGGTAGAGGAAATTATGCCAGCATCCTTGGAAGAAATTCTTATGCATCCCTTCTATTTTCCCAATTTTAGTAAAGATTCATATTATAGTGGTTTGGAGACACCTAGAGAACATCTATAGCAGGGATGGCTGACCTTTTCTGGACTGAGTGCCCCCCACCCCGCATGCCCCCCCACACACACACACGTGTATGGCAGAGATCCGAAGACCAGATGGCTGGTGGGAGGCATGCGTGCATGCGCAGCAGAACTGAACTGAGGTAACGGCTCACATGCCATCAGAGAGGGCGCTAACGTATTGTATGTATCATTTGTTGTGTGTATTACATCAGAAAGCAAGTGATTGAACTCTAAAAGTCAATTTTATTTTAATTAATTATTAAATTAATTAATTAATTATTTTTAATTAATTATTAATTAATTATTTTATTTTTAATTAATTATTTTTAATTAATTTTATTTTAGTGTGGAAAGTTTTATCTTGTTTTTTTTTTTCTTGACTGTAAGCCACCTAGAGTTACCTCTTACCAAGATGGACAGTGTATAAATAAACACGATAAATCAAAGGAATTGATTACATGCTCAGTTACATTGAACAGTGGAAATTATGGATTTTAAATAACATTTCCTAAGTGGAAAATTAATGGATTACGTTACTCTTTTTCCGGCTGGGTATCTTTTTTAAAACCTTCAAAAACTGTGTTCAAGGACTCTCTGTTGTTTTGTGCTGAAAAAACATGTATTCCTATACCAAAAAAAAAAAAAAAAATGGCCTTGGTCAGGAAGAAAAATAAATGTTCTCCTGATATTAGGGTTAGGGTTAGGATTATGTTAAAAGTGTAAAAGAGATCTTAAAAGTCCTAACATCACATTTTAAAATGCTAATCACAAAGCCTAAACTTCTAAATAACCAAGGTTTTTTTTTGTAGCCCTAGCTCAGTGGAGCCACATCCACTCGATTCTGGGCTTATTTCCTTCTGGCAGCCAGCAGGCCCTTGCTGCCTGGTGAAAGACTTATATAGATCTATTTCTGGCTCGTTAGCCATCATCAGTAAGCCACACCCACATCTCATGTATCCTCCCTGTAAAGGTACAATATCTATTTTTTTACTCTTCGTAGGATTTATGTGTGTTTTTCTTTTAGCCAGGTTTTTCCTACATAACCAAGGTTTTTCTGTAGCCCTAGCTGAGTGGATCCTACTACTTCATAGTAAATCCTACGAAGAGTAAGAAAATAGATACTGTACCTTTACAGAGAGGATACATGAGATGTGGGTGTGGCTTACTGATGATGGCTAACGAGCCAGAAATAGATCTATATAAGTCTCTCACCAGGCAGCAAGGGCCTGCTGGCTGCCAGAAGGAAAAAAGCCCAGAATCGAGTGGATGTGACTCCACTGAGCTAGGGCTTCAGAAGAACCTTGAAATAGAATATTTACACACAATGTAATGAAAAACAAGCTGTGTTAATCTTCTTAGACGCAGGGAAAGCTTTTGAGAAATTTCAAATTAGGGTCTGGAAGGTAGGGACTTTGGAGAGAATTTTATTCAAGGAATGAAATCAATATCTACATCTCAGAATGATGTTTAATGGTGATCTAATTAAACCACAGGATATCCAGAAGCGAACAAGACAAGGTTGCCATTTTCCCTCTATGTTTTTCCCCCTTTGGGCTCTTGAGGTGTTGACTTGACATGGCCCAGGAGGAAGGAGAGGAGAAGGGAGGTTTCATTAGGTTAGTTGCCTAGCAACAGAGTCAAGAGTCAAGAAATTTCCTGACAGAACAATTTAATAAATGGAACAACTTGCCTCCAGAAGTTGCAAATACTCTAATACTGGAAGTTTTTAAGAAGAGATTGGACAACCATTAGTCTGAAATGCTATAGGGTTTCCTGCCTAAGCAGGGGGTTGGACTAGAAAACCTCCAAGGTCCCTTCCAAATCTGTTATTCTATTCTATTCTATTCTATTCTATTCTATTCTATTCTATTCTATTCTATTCTATTCTATTCTATTCTATTCTATTCTATTCTATCCCTTTCCAAGTTCTTCCTTCAAAAACACACTTTGTAGAATGAAGTTGCCCTGAATAACCAATTTCAGGAAGGGTTGGTAGATGAGATTCTTCACAAGTTATCAGAAACTACAATGTCTGTGCACAAGGCAAGAATTAATTCAGTTCTTCTTGCGGATACATTGGCAGCTATAACACCCCAAGGTCAGAACTTACATTAACAAACCTGTTGCCATTCCTGCAACATCTCAGACCACGTTTATTGCTGAAAAAAAAACAAAAAAAACTTCCACTTCCACTGAGGAACCCTTGCAGATTGGGGATGCATGGCTTAATTTGACAGAGAAGGCATAGGCAAAGACAAAGACAAACAGTTGTTGATGCTCTATCATGGGAGGCCGGAAAAAATCAGTTGGAGTTTTAAGAGGAAATTGTTATATTTGGATTCTGGAGAAGTTGCAGGTCATAAGATGTAAACATGCCAAGTGACATCATGCAGCAGCAAGATCTTACAGGTAGTAAATCACTTATTTCTGAACTCCTATATTGCTGAGTTAAGATACCAAGTGCATAGTCTTCCTTTCAGCTATGAATAAGTCAGTGGTGGGATTCAGCCGGTTCAGGCTAGTTTGGGCGAACTGGTATAGTTAAATTGCTGACTGGCTCCACCCTGCCCCACCCTGCCCCTGTCAATAACTACTTCAGTTCCAACTGCAATAATACTCAGGCAAACAATAGATACAAACCTTTAGTAAACTGCTCCAAACTGGATTGCAGAAAATACAACTTGAACAACAGAGTGGTCAATGCCTGGAATGCATTACCTGACTCCATTACATCCATTACATCCTCAAACACCCATAGCTTTAACCTTAGACTGTCTGCTGTTAACCTCACCCCATTCCTAAAAGGTTGTCAGGGGCGTGGATAAGCGCACCAGAATGCCTACCATCCCTGTTCTACTGTTTCCATTTATTCATACTCATTTCTTATGTTTATACTTATACCTTTTTATACTTATATGTTTAAATGTTATGTTTATATTTATACTTATTTTCTCATACATGCTTGACAAAAATAAATAAATAAAATTTATTTATTTGTTTGTTTGTTTGTTTGTTTGTTTGTTTCAATTTCTATACCGCCCTTCTCCAAATAGGAACTCAGGGCGGTAAACAGCCAAAGTAAAAACAAGACATACAAAATTTAAAAACTGTTTAAAATAATTAAATATTTTGGCCGTAATTAAAACAATCAAATTTAAAATCAATTTAAAATTTAAAATAAATAAATAAATTATAGAAGCACATGCAGAACTGCCTCAAGCCCCCAATTCACATACAAAATGGATGGGCAAAAACTCCATGTTCTTTTTGGCATTCTGACTCTCTGTTGTGGACCTCTGTAGACTTCTCCTCTCATTGGGCACCTGCCTGTTGACTCACTCAGAGTTTAGAGAGTTGATGGCTCTCCTTAGTGCCATTATCCAAATCATAGTGTTTTAGGTGTTGTTTTGATGCTAAATCCCTAAAGACATTTCAGAAAACTTTTGGATGTCACACACAAACTCAGCCATAACATGTTTTCACCTTGATCCCACATCAAAGCCTTGTTGCTGAACATCTTTGCATTGGGACACCTTGGGGGCAGAAATGGCTCTGGAGAAAGAGAACACATGGGGAGGCTTTAAGGAGAGGCAGGTCCTGCATTTGTTCTCCTGCCCTTCAGATGTGAAACCTTGGCTTGACTCTGGATTAAGAAACCCCCAAAGTTTTCTCTTGGAAGAAGGTTTTGGTTTCCCCCACCTCTTCATGCCATTATTTCTTCAAAACAGATGCAAAGCTGGAGACACCATCAGTAACACAAGTCATGTTGCTGCTTCTGCTGCCCCAGGCAGTCTTGGTGGGTCTCAAAGCCAAATGTCCTCAGACTCTGAGGAAGAATGAGGTGGACACAGGAAACCATTACAAGCCAGGAGAATTGCTTATTGGCGGCATAGTCTCTGCAACAAAGGCTGACTTTGAATACCTTCCCTTCAATAAATCTCCTTTAACTGAATTATTTCCGTAAGTCAAATTTCACGCATGGCATGAGAGCCACTCTATTCCTCTCTGATTTCTAAAGTTTCAGCCTCTTCTCTTACAATGAATGGTCCCCTTGATCTATGAACTTTTCTCTCTTTCTTTCTCATTTTGGCCTTGGGGAACCAATTTTCACTCTGCCACTGATATTTATTTATTCATTTTTATTTGTATTCATTTATGTATTTTGTCCAGCATGTATTTGATAACAGATACAAGTGGAAACATGATTACGAATACATGAAATGGATACAAGTGAAAGGAAAGATTAGGACAGGGAAGATAGGGACACTAGTGCATTTATGCATGTCCCTTAAAGACTTCTTAGCAAAGAGGTGAGGTCTACAGTAGACAGTCTAAGGTTAAAGTATTGGGGGTTTGGGGAAGAAACCACAGAGTCAGGTAGTGCATTCCAGGCATTGACAACTCTGTTTCTGAAATCGTATTTTCTGCAATTGAGTTTGGATTGGTTTACCATGAGTTTGTATCTATTGTGTGCTTTTGTATTGTTTTGGTTGAAGCTGAAGTAGTCATTGACAGGTAGGACATTGTAGCGGATGATTTTATGTACTAAGCTTAGGTCAGACCGAAGACAGTGAAGTTCTAAGTTGTCTAAACCCAATTATTTCAAGTCTGGTGGCATAAGGTATTCTGTTGCGAGCAGAGGAGTGGAAGACACTTCTCATGAAATATCTCTGGACTTGTTTGATTGTATTAATGTCCAATATGCAGTGCAGGTTCCAGACAGATTTGAAATGCTTGAGTTGAAATTCTCAAGTAAATCATTAGATCTTTTCTTTTTTTGACTTTGAAACACAGCTGGACTGTGGATGGAGAAGAGATGATGGCTGTTCTCATCTACTGCTTCATTGCTTCATCAAGGGGTCAACGTGGGTACAAAAATGCAGTAATTTTTCTCTACAGTAATATAATTTTTTTTCTCCACAATTTTTATTCTGAACCAGAATTCACTAAGTAAAAGAAAGAATCCCAGGTCACAACTGACTTTCCATACAGGTGTGAAACTCAGTTGGGATCTCTGAACAATGAATTAGAAAATATGGATTTTGTATATGATAAATGCAACAAGACATTTTTTGATTCCTTCCTTTTCTTTTCTTCTTAGAGTTCAACTTTTATTCTACAGAAATTTCTTATGAAATATCAAAGAAAAATAAGCCAAAGTTAATAATCACTCAATTACTTCAGACATAAGATGCATTCATCATCTTAAAATAAAATATGTTGAAAGACTCCCATTGTTTCATTCAAATACCAGAGACATTTTTTGGAAATAATCCATTCAAATATATAATGAAATGCTCTCAAATGTCTTAGTCTTGGGTGGATTAAAATGTTATTGTTCAAAGGGGTTAATTAAATGATATTTCCACTGATTACGTTGCAATAAATTCATCACTTTCAGGAGAGCACCAACAGAGCACTGGAAATTGCTGTCCTTCCTTATCACCATCCAAGAAATCAACCAGAATCCCAACATTTTGTTCAATGTCACCCTGGGTTACAACATCTATGACAATTATTTCAGTGCACAAATGACTTCAGAGGCTTTGCTGGACTTGCTTTCAGAGGGGGAGGTCAATGTTCCCAACTACAGCTGTGGAAGGCAAAGAAACACAGTGGCTGTTCTTTAAGAGGCTGATACTGACATCTCCGTCCAGATGTCAACCATATTAGGCACCCACAAAATCCCTCAGGTGTGTCTTTGCTGAGAAGATGAATTTTTAGTCATGCAACTTTCAGGCTCTTTTACATCTTCTGTTATCAATGAAGAGCAAAGTTCTAGTATAGGAATTTTGTAGAGTAAGGATGAAGGTTCCATCGAATGGGAGACAAGAATTTGAGTAGACAAGAATCCCCTGCATGGCACTCTTACTGCAGATTTTGCATATCTACTGGCCATTGGCAAGAACAAAATGCTACACTGAAGTGAGAAGAGAAGCAAAGTAAAAGTAAAATGACCAAAGACTCCCTACAAAAGTGGACAGTTCCTCCATTAGGGCTAGATTTTTGGTTTTATGGGTTTATAAACTTTCCTTTCTCTCCTTTTCAGATCAGTCATAGTTTTATTTCCCAGATTCTGAGTGATAAAACTCAGCTTCCTTTCTTCTACCCAATGCTCCCACCTGAAGGAGTCCAGTATCCAGGGACAGTGAAGCTGGTCCTCCATTTCAGGTGGACCTTGGTGGGTCTCCTTGCTCCAGACACTGAGAATGGACAAAGGTTCATGAGGACATTGTCTTCCATGCTGATAAAGAATGGCATTTGCCCAGTTTTATCACAATCCTTTCCCCCAGATCTTCAAAAAGTATTCATAGACTTGAATCTATACAAAAATTGGAAGAAAGTAAAGGTCTTTATTTATGGCGCAGACATGAATACGTTCAATATAGGGTTTTTAATTATGTATCATATACTTGAAACCCTTACCGAACCTCTTAGAGGAAAAATCCTGATCACCACAACCCGTTGGGACTTCACAACTGGTATTTACTGGGCAGGTGATTACTTACCCACTCAATACATCCATAGCATCTTTTCCTTTCTTATGAAGAAAAATCAAATGATAAAGAAGGATGGATATCTGCAGTCAGATTCCACCATGGAAATTTTTGCAAAGAACTCCTTCCTGTGTTCTTACACCAAGGATGCCTTTTCGGTAAAAATCTGGAGACGATGCAAAGAGAGAAAAGAACGGGAAGTTCTGAGAAAAGTGGAGACGGATCCTGTTCTGGCTCTGGACAGTTATTTCATTTACAACAAAATCTGGGCCGTGGCACGGGCCCTAAATGCCGCATATTTATCCAGTTCCAGGAGGACAACATATAAAGGGCGTCAAAACATGAAAAATCAAATGCTGGAAGCATGGCAGGTATTTCTTTTCTATCACACATCTTTTCACTGCAGTTGAGAATCAATTTTTATAATTGTAAGAGCCGTGTAGTGACGGCTAGTAATAATTTATTTTGAAAATAAAAATTAAATTGAATTCTAAATTCAATTCACAGGAGCATTACTGTGCCCCCCAGAGTCTAAAAAAGTGTGCTGTGCATATTAAGCCGACTAACACTAGTCCCAAAGATGCTTTTTCAAGAGGCAACTGAATTTTCTTGTTTTTCTTTGAAGATGTTTCGCTTCTCATCCAAGAAGCTTCTCATCCAGCTCTGACTGGATGGTGACAATGGAAGGATTTATATTCTTTGCATACAGCTAGTCTTTTGCATTATTTTAGAGAGTCGTTGAGGCCACTTGGAGGTTTACCTGTGTCCTCAGGGTCTTGAGTAGTGCAAATGGGTATGGAGCCTTCTTGGAACAGCTGAAAGGACTGTGTTGTAGACTGCAGATAGATGGTGTCATATCCCTCCCCCTCTGTTGAGAGAGGGATGTTCAATTTTTGACATAGATGGCCTTTCTGACTCCTTTTTCAAACCAGCGTCCTCTCTGTTCAAAATGTGGATTTTGCTTTCTTCAAAAGACTGGCCTTTGTCTTTTAAATACAGATGGATTGTTGAATCTTGTCCTGTTGGGTTTGTTCTCCTATGTTGTGCCATGCATTTATGAACCGGTTGTTTTGTTTTCCCAATGTACAGGGGATCCTGTTAACATTCCCCAATGTTAACAAGATTGTTTCTGTGTGGGAGATTTGATTTAATTTTGGCTTCATTGGCAAAATTCTTTCAGTGTGCTTGTGCATATCCATTTCCTTCAGAGCTTTTAATTTCGGACATCATCAGCTCAACAGTTGGTTTTCCAACTCTGCCATGACAATTATTAAAGGGAAGAGGTAAAGTGCCTCTGTTCACCATCCTTTTCATTTTGCTTCCTTTTAACAAGATTTTTATTCTGTATTCCTCAGTATACAGATCCTTCGTTCCAGCTCAAATGAAGGGGTCTTACCAGAGAGCTTTCTGTGTCTAATGTAACACTGCCCATTTTCTCTTCCATTCCAGCTTCATCTTTTCCTTCAAACCACTCAGTTTTATAATAATTGTATTGATGGAGTATATTTGAATGAGAATGGATTGCTGTTAGCAGACCTGGACGTTGTGAACTGGATGATTTTCTCTAATATGTCTGTCAGCAGAGTGACTGTTGGGAGTCTAGAAAGACAGGGATCCTTGGATTTCAAGTTGATGATGAACCTGAATGCTACTGCAAAGATGGAAAGGCTGAACAAGGTGGGTAAAAGACAAAAGAGAACAGAATGCCAGAGTTGGAAGGGACCTTGGAGGTCTTCTAATCTAGCCCCCTGCTAGGCAGAAAACCCTAAACCACTACAGAATTTAACCTATCCTTCCTGAAGGTTTTACCAAGAGGATTGCAGAGTTGGAGCAAGGATTTCATCTCAGTTCTCCGAGAGGAAACATATTCATTGGTTACATGTTCAGGTGTCTCAGAAAAATATCCTTAACTATTCCAGTTAAATCTTGCTGTGAGGCAGCAAGATTTAAATTTTGGGGCAACGTGAATCATTTCACCAAAGCAGAACATCCATCCAACTTTACCTACAGTATGTACACTGAAAATGTACACTAAACAAAATATGAAATTCTAGAAGGAATGCAGAGAAGAGGAACAAAGAAGATTAGGGGACTCTATGACTGTATGATCAATAGTTTTGGAAACTGAGAATGTCTAGTCTAACAAAAAGGACTAGAGGGTGACATGATAGTAGTCTCCCAATATTTGAAGGGCTGTCACAGAGAAGATAGTGTCAACCTTATCTCCAAAACAGAGGGCAAGACGAGAAGTAACAGATGGAAACTTATCAAAGAGAGATCCAAGCTGGAATTAAGGAGAAATTTCCCGTCGGTAAGAACACTTAATTAGTGGAACAGCTTGCCTCCAGAAGTTGTGTGTTCTCCACAACAGGATGTTTTAAAGAAGAAATTGGACAGCCATTTGTCCAGAATGGTATAAAGTCTTCTGCTTGAGCAGGACTGGACTGGACTAGAAGACCACCAAAGTCCCTTCCAACTCTTTTATTCTGTATTCTGTAAAAATTGTGTGTGAGAAACGTTAGAAGATAAATAGGCAATGAGCAATCAAATCAGTATGATGAGCTCCAATGTTTTTTTTTTTTTAAAGGCTTTGAATTTAGCAAAGCTAAGCCTTCAATTGGAGATCCCCAACTTTTCTTTTTACCTGTTTAGGAAATACAATAAATCATGCTTTGGATGTTATTTCTTCCTCTCTCTGCCCAGCCCCTGCCCCCTTCCAGGTGTGTGGAAAGCTGCCCTCCAGGATTCATGAAGGTGGCTCAGGAAGGGAAGCCCATCTGCTGTTACAATTGTCGTCCATGTGCAGAAGGAACCATCTCCACCGTGGAAGGTGGGTGATGGCAGGAGAAAGTCTTTTTGGGAGGAGAAAGAATGACCCTGACATTTTCCATGAGCATGCATTTTTGAAGACTTGGCCAGAGTGGGCCCCATCCCTTTGAATTTTGATCAAAATATGCATTTATTTCATACTGAATTATAAGAAATTATCTTGGAGGTTAATCTGGTATGCTGGTCAAGTAAACTGGGTTACCAATTATGGATAAAGATACAGGATAAGTGAGAGTTGAGTACTATGAGACAGGTGACATCTCTTGTTCTTCATTTTTTACATCACATCTTCCATGTTTCATATTACCATTTACCTCATTGCTCTGAATAGTGAGATTTTTTTTCATATCCCAGTATATATTGATTGAATCTTGATTGGGTCTTTGGAAAGGGATTGACAAGATTGTTCCAAGTATCCATGTTTGGTAGGAACCACAGCAGTGGTAGGTTCCTCCCGGTTTGGCCCGGTTCGGCCGAGCCAGTAGCAATGACGATATGACGTCACTGAACCAGTTCTCTTTCTTCGGGAGTGGGCCCCCCTGCCCCCTCCACCCCCGCATTATTCTTACCTTTTATTTGGCCCCGCCCCCAATCTATTCACTGCCTCCTGAGTCCCAGCTGATTGGCTAGAAGGAAAAAAAACTGTTTAAACTCTTGCCACGGGGCTTCAAAGCCGCCCTGTAGCTTATCAGTGTTAAAAGGCAGTGTGGTGGTACACCAGTGCGCTCGAAAAAGAAATGGGTAGACTGCTGCTTCCAAAAACAAATCAGTAGACCGGTGCCTCCAAAAACAAATGGTAGACCGGTGCCTCCATAAACAAATGAGTAAACCGGTGCCTCCAAAAACAATTGAGTAGACCAGAACTCTCCAAGAACAAATGGGTAGACCGGTACAGCTCTGCAAGCAATTAAAAGCCTGGTAGACCAGTACCTCTGCTAAATCCTAAAGAATTCACATGACCATCAAGCCACGCTCGCAAAATAAGCCATGCTCACAGAACCGTAGTAAAAAAATTTAGAACCCAACCCTGAACCACAGCCACAGTTTAGAGTTTCAAATTTCCTCACAGCCCAAGAGTCACACAACCCACTTCTTGCTATGATCACTATCCAGATTAGAGCTCTCACAAAACTGGCAAATCTGATGAACTAAATTGACAGTTTCAATCAGAATAGACCTGGATGCATTTGATTAAAGGACATGTTAAAGGGGGATCCTACTCTTGCTCTTTTTCAGATGCAGACAAATGTATCCAATGTCCAGAAGATCAACATCCAAATATCAGTCGAGTTCAATGTATTCCCAAAATGAAAAGCTATCTTTCTTATAAGGAAAATCTGGGGATCATCCTGACTGCCATTGCCTTGTTCCTCTCTTTAACCACAGGCTTTGGCTTGTGGATCTTCATTAAATTCCTGGAAACACCAATTGTCAAAGCCAACAACCGGGACCTCTCCTATATCCTTCTGGTCTCCCTCTTGCTTTCCATCTTGACTTCCTTCCTATTCATTGGTCAGCCAAGGAGAATAACCTGCCTCCTCCGACAAACAGCCTTCAGCATTATATTCTCACTTGCCATTTCTTCAATCTTGGCCAAAACAATCACAGTGGTGTTAGCCTTCTTGGCCACAAAACCAGGGAATAAAGTGCAGAGATGGCTGGGGAAGAGCTTGGCCAACTCCATTGTCCTTTCTTGTTCTGGCCTCCAAGTTATCATCTGCAGCATCTGGTTGGGAACTTCCCCCCCATTTCCTGACTCTGACATGGACTCCCAACCTAGAGAGATGATCCTACAATGTAATGAAGGTTCTGTCACCATGTTTTATATTGCCCTTGGGTACATGGGCTTCCTGTCTGCTGTCTGCTTCACAGTGGCTTTTCTGGCCAGGAATCTCCCAGGGGCCTTCAATGAGGCCAAGCTGATCTCCTTCAGCATGCTGGTCTTCTGCAGTGTCTGGGTGTCCTTTGTGCCTGCCTACCTGAGCACCAAGGGGAAATATATGGTGGCTGTTCAGGTCTTCTCCATCTTGGCCTCCAGTGCTGGTCTGCTGGTCTGCATCTTCAGCCCCAAATGCTACATTATCATTTTTAGACCAGATCTGAATACCAAAGAATATTTGATGTCAAAATAAATAAATGTCATTTAGAAAACTTGATTAATGGGTTTTGATTATTTAATCAGTGATGGGATTCAAATAATTTAACAACCAGTTCTCTGCCCTAATGACTGGATTGCTGGATGTGGCCATGGTGGGCGTGGCTAGGGGGTGTGACAGGTAGCACTCTGCCTCCTGCACACCCCTTGGGACCAAAAATAGGCCCTGGGGGAAAACATCCCCTGTGCCCCATTTTGGGCCTAGGAGGCCTCTCTGCAGCCTCCTGGGAGCAAAAACGGGCTGCAGGGGGGCACGCCACACACACACACGTCCCATGTTGGGCCTAGGAGGCCTCCCTGCATTTACCTGGGAGCCAAAATGTGGCACGTGGGGACTCCTGTCAGGGGCAGGGAGGGGAGGGGCCACCCAGTAAGTTAACTACTCATTTTCCCGAACCGGGCCGAACTGGCTGAATCCCACCACTGCCTTAAGGTAACTAAGAGTTGTGATAAAAATTGTATTCAGAGATTTTTTTCAGATTAAGTGCTGCCTTAGAAACCAAAGGCCAAATTTAAGTAACATTTCCTTTCAGATTGTCCCTCATTATTTTTGATATCAGGAAGGGCTTTTTAAAGTCATGTTTCAGTGTTTCAGTCTTCTGGCTGAGGGCACTATCTCACAGATGATCAGTCATTATGATTTTATGTGGATTGAAATGCTTGGAACTCATTCCTAGAAGTAGAAAGCCTATTGCACTATCCAGTGGAGTGAAAGAGAGTCAGGGATGATTTGGGGCAGTTTAAAAACATCACAAGACTATGGACTTGCCCTTTTATGGGACACTATTCCAAGCCAGGACAAGCTGAATCCTAATTCCAAAGTTTTTTTTCCCACTAGGATCATCAGGGACACCTCCAGTTTTGATTCAGTTTCATGAGATTCATTCCAAATCTACATTCAGATACTGTTCAACAGAATTGTCTTCTCCTTTGCTATTTTGAGGACAAGGAATATGTGAAACTGGTGTTATCAGCACCACAATCCCCAGCACTTGAGGGCCTCTCTCACAGGAATTATGGAGATACCAGATTGCAGAAAGAACAGAAAAGAACCATGATCTGTGTCCCAAGTCACTCAGCATCCAATGTTGGACAATGCTTAAAACAGCTTAAAACATTGTTGTGTACTATAGCATCTGAAACAGAGGTGGTATTCAGCAGGTTCTGACCAGTTCTGGAGAACTGGTAGCGGAAATTTTGAGTAGTTCAGAGAACCGGTAAATACCACCTCTGACTGGCCCTGCCCCCATCTATTCTCTGCCTCCGAGTCTCAGCTGTTCGGGAGGAAATGGGGATTTTGCAGTAACCTTCCCCTGGAGTGGGGAGGGAATGGAGATTTTACAATATCCTTCCCCTGCTATGCCCACCAAGCCACGCCCACCAAATCACACCAACAGAACTGGTAGTAAAAGTTTTTGAATCCTGCCACGATATGAAGGGCACCTTGGCAATAGTGCTGAAGCTCCCAAGCAGTCTAAGAACACAATAAGGTTTCTACTCCCCTCATTTAATTATCAGAGAACATCATCCAGCTAGATGACTAAACTTAGCTCACTTGAAAATTGTTCTAAGGCTATGGAAAACGGAGAAAAGACACCGACGTTTCTCACACCTTGTTAAGCAACTTCAGCCATGTGAGAGCATCCTGGTTGATAATAAGTTTCTTCCTTCCAGTTTCTCTTCAGTTAAATCCTCATCAGGGAGAACCACTCAGCTCATGATGTTCAGATCTGCTGCTACATCTCCACTCTGGTCCAAGTATAGTTTCTCCTTGGAAAGATTGCAAAATTCATTCTTTTCCAGAAAGGGATGGAACTAGGATAGAAACACCCAGCAGTTTTAAAAGCAGAGACCTTGGTGGGTTTTTTTCTCCTCGCATTTGAATATTGTTTCTATGATTGTCTTGCTTGCAAGCATTGTGAATTGAGAAGATGCATGGTACCACTATCTTCCAATGTGCTGAACAAAGGTTCAGCAAAATTTGTGGATCATAGATTGAGAAAATATAATTTACAAAATTGATCATTTATAGGGAACCATAAAGGAGGTCACAAAAAAAAAAAAAAAACCCAAAGGTACAAGTACAGATCAGGCGAAACTTGGTTCAAAAATAGGAACTGTGAGAGGGACCTTGGAGTCTTAATGGACGTCACTTAAACACGAGCCAGCAGTGTGCAACAGCAGGCAAAAAAGCTAACACAATCCTTGATTGTATAAACAGAGGCATAGAATCAAAATCACATCAAATATTAGTAAAAGGTAAAGGTTCCCCTTGCACATATGTGCTAGTCATTCCTCACTCTAGGTTGCAGTGCTCATCTCCATTTCAAAGCCGAAGAGCCAGCGTTGTCTGAAGACGTCCCCATGGTCATGTGACCAGCATGACTAAATGCCAAAAGCGCATGGAATGCTGTTACCTTCCCACCAAAGGTGGTCCCTATTTTTCTACTTGCATTTTTTACGTGCTTTCAAACTGCTAGGTTGGCAGAAGCTGGGACAAGTAATGGGAGCTCCTCCCTTTAAGTGGCACTAGGGATTTGAACCACTGAACTGCTGACCTTTCGATCGACAAGCTCAGCGTCTTAGCCACTGAACCACCGTGTCCCTTCAAGTATTAGTACTGCTTTATAAATCTTTAGTAAGACCACACCTGGAATACTGCATCCAGTTTTGGTCACCACAATTCAAAAAAGAAAACAAAAATGATTATACTGGGTTTAACAGTAAAATTCAGAGGATTATGCTGGGATTGACAGCAAAAACAAAAATGATTATACTGTGTTTAACAGTAAAATTCAGATGATCATGCTGGGATTGACAGCAAAAATAAAAATGATTATATTGAGTTTAACAGTAAAAATAAGGATGATTATGCTGGGAATAGCAGTAAAAATAAATGATTATGCTGGGTTCAACAGTAAAAATAAAAATGACTACTCTGGGATCAACAGTAAAAAATATGATTAAGATGAAGATGATAAACAATTAAAATAAAGATGATTATGCTGGGATTAACAGTAAAACTAGAATGATTATGTTGAGATAAACAGCAATGAAGATGATATGTTGGGAGTAACAGTTAAGATATTGTTTATGACAATTGTAATGATTTATATTTTTAAGATACATTCATCTAAGCAAAAAGAAAAAGAAAATGAAATGATATTGGGTTAGGATTTAAAGATTTAAGTAATGGGTTTTTGGATAATGGTATTATTAAATAGATAGAATTTAGGGAAACAATTGTGTAAAATATTAAGTTGTGTTATTTGGAAACTAAGATCTGAGGTGAAATAATAGAAAGGTAATTGTTTTGAGTAAGTCATTATGAGTTAGTCTTTATTTCTCTGTTTTGTTTTGTTTTTATTTTCTGTAAGTAATTGGTGGAGATTAGAAAAAAGTTGTTGTTAAAGATGAATTAGTGATTGTACCAATTTATGACTGGATCAATGCTTCGTTCTACAAAGATGTATTTTATGTTTATGTTTTTTTTTAAAAAAAAATCAAAAAAAAAGCAACATGTCTTCTGTGGGACTCTGAAGATCTTCTGGGGCTCCCTGTGCAGTGACATGGCTGGAGAAAAGCTTGTTTGTGAAAAACATAGATACATCCCTGGGTTCATAGTTTAGTACAGGGGTTCTGATTCTTCCTTTGGGATCTGTCCAAAAACTAATGCGGAGGATGCTCATTGAACACCAAAGTAGACTTATGAGGTCCTGCAAGATACTATTTTGTCTCCAATGCTTTTTGAGGAAGGTCACCCAGACTTTTAGAGTTTGAGGTTACTCTGTGAGGATAACACCAGGCTTAACTTCTCTATCTTCTAATTTTCTTCCTAGATCAGAGGACACTTCAGAACATCATTCATGCTCTGCTCACTACAGAGCTTGGCTGCTCTACATGGGACTGCTCTTGAAGATCACTTGGGAACTTCATGTGGTCCAGATCACAGTGAAACAGACAAGTGATAAACATGCCTCAGTACACCCATCTTACACCTGTCCTTCATGAACTGTACTGGTTCCCAGGTTGCTTCCGGGTGCAATTCAAGGTGCTGGATACTACCAATAAAACCCTGCATGGCATAGGTCATAGTGCTTAAAGTCTTTCTTGTCTCCCATATCTCCTGTATCTGCCTGGTCAGTTTAATCTGCAGCGCCAGCATTCTACCCCTGGATTGTGATAAGAAATTAAGTGGTAAAGTGATGGGCATGCAAATCATGCAGGACCCGGAATCTATGTCTCCTGATTACCTCATATGTTAGGATCCCAGGTGGTTTTGCATGGGGTTAAAAAACAGTGCTCTGGCAATGCAGAGGTTGGGTGGCCTCCCAGTGAGTGTCTAGTTGATTGACACTGTAGACTGAGAGCTTTGATGGGAGAGTAAAGAGACTCAGTTTGGTGTAGTGGTTAAAGCCTCAGGGTAAAAACTTGGAGAATGTGAGTTCTAGCCCTACCTAATATACAAATGCAGCTGGGTGACCTTGCACCAGTCATTCTCTCTCAGTCCTAGGAAGGAGGCAAGGGAAAACCATCTCTAGAACCTTTGCCAAGAAAACTGTTTAGGTATCAATAGTCAAAACCAATTTGAAGGCACACACATATAGAAAGGAAAGGGAATGGGCACAGAAGAACATAGAGTAATGGAGTCAGAAGGGACCTTTACAGAGTCTCAACATCTTTTTTGAATTGTGGTGACCGGAACTGGATGCAATATTCCAAGTGTGGTTTTACTAAGGCTTTGTAAAGTGTTATTAAAACTTCATATGATCTTGATTCTATCTTTCTATTAATGCAGCCTAGGACTGCATTGGCTTTTTTGGCTGCTGCCACACACTGTTTTGTCTCATATTTAAGTGATTGTCCACTATGACTCCAAGATCCCTTGGACTTTTCAATTTAATTATCTTAGTTTCCACAAGCCTTCTAAATCTTAAGCCAAAATCAGATGCAAATGCTAGTCACACATCACCATTTTATTTTAATGAGTATTAGGAAGATGGGTTAGAGACAAGAGTTCCACTAAGAATCACAAATACACCATTATTTAATAGTACTAATTTTCATCAGCCCAGTAACCAGGATTCAATCATTAAAGTGGAACCATCATAAGAAGAGGTTTTTTCATAAATGACCCAGAAAAGCAATTCTAAAATCAAGTCATTCTCTCTTCTTATAAGAATCAGGCATTGAATATGAATGAGTGGTTAGAAAACTATGGAAATGGGGTGGGCAGAAAGAACTACAGCCCATTCAATAACTACTTTAAACTAAAATTTATATTGAATTGATAACTCAGAACTGAACCTGTAACAGTACATAAATTAGACTTTTTCAGGTTTTTTTCCCTATCTTTATTTTTTTCTACAAAATAGGACCAAAAAACAAAAAAAGGAAGTCTTGGAAAATCAAAATGATTCAAGAAATTGATCAGGTCCTACAATATATGTGTGAGTGGAATAAGAAGAAAAGAATGTTAGAACTGCAGATGGAGGGAATGCAGCTACATCACACTGAATGACTTACAAGTGAGATTGACTAGAAAGAGCCATGCTGGAAAAAATTAAAGAGAGACAAAACAAAACTAGACAAAACATTAAAAATATGAATTAAAAAAACAAAGGACATCCCGCCTGGTTGAACACTAACAAATCTATTGCAACAAGAATAGCTTCCCCCCCACCCCCCACCCCCTTACAAGGCAGATCCAAAATTTATAAACTTGTACGTCTATTTGCAATCCAATTGACCTGTCACACATTACATACATGAAAGAAAAACTAGTTAACAGGTTAAACAACAGCAAAGTTAACGTTTGAAGTTTAAAACACTTGGTTATTGTAGTTTACTTGTAGAAAGTCTTACATGATTTCTTATTTACCACAAATCACCCCAATCATTCTGAGTCCAGGATCAAATATCCTGGTTTGGTTCTTAATAATAAAAACTTTCCTCAGATTTTAATTGGGAACTTCCCCAACAATTACTTCTCATTTTCAAAGTTCATAAGTCCCTGTTGTAAATATCTCTACTATGTTGCTGCCATATTAACAGGACTCTTATTGCATAAATGCCATATTTCACAAACCTGAATGTGGTATCTCAGACCGCAGGTAGACTAAGGGCAGAGGACAGATAAGCTCCTTTGAGAGTTCAACAGAGCTCTGAGGACATCTTCAAATTTCACTGGACAAATATTGGGGACACTTCCAGCTGCCCTTTAATTATTTCAAGCAAAATTGTTGGGCCACTCATTTATGGAGAACAACTTGGACCATTTTCTAGGTGTGGCCTGTTGGAATATGTTGAGATTTGAAATTCCTCTGTCAAATTTTTACATTTCTTCTGGTTGTAAGCTGCTCCTTTCTATTCAGATCAGGCTTGAAAATGATAATGTAGCACTTGGAGAGGAAGATACAGCCTAGCAGACCAGCATTGGAGGACAAGATGGAGAAGACCTGCACAGCCACCATATATTTCCCTTTGGTGCTCAGATAGGTGGGCACAAAAGTCACCCAGACACTGCAGAAGACCAGCATGCTGAAGGTGATCAGCTTGGCTTCATTGAAGGCCCCTGGAAGATTCCTGGCCAGGAAAGCTACTGTGAAGCAGATGGCAGCCAGGAAGCCCATGTAGCTGAGGGTGATGTAGAACATGACAACAGACCCTTCGTTGCATTGCAGGATGATCTCTCCAGGCTGGGAATGGAAGTCAGAGTCAGGATATGGTGGAGAAACACCTAGCCAGATAGAGCAGATGATCATTTGGATTGCAGAACAAGAAAGGACGATGGCATTGGCCAAGCTCTTCCCCAACCATCTCCTCACTCGATTGCCTGGTTTTGTGGCCATGAAAGCCAGCACCACCATGATGCTTTTGGCCAAGAGAGCAGAAATGGCAACTGAGAAGATAATGCTGAAAAATGTTTGTCGGAGAAGGCAGGTGGTTTTCCTTGGTTGACCAATGAAGAGAAAAGGGGACAAGAGGCAAAGAAGGTGGGAGACCAGGAGAATGTAAGAGAGGTGCCGGTTATTGGCTTTGACAATGGGAGTTTCTCGGTATTTAATAAATATGATTAAAAGAAGAGCTGTGGTTAGGAACAGAAATAGGGCAAATGAGACCAGGATGAATCCCAGATGTTCTTCATAAGTCAAGAAGGTTATTCTTTTGGGGATACATTGGACTTGGTCCTCATTTGGATATTTATCATTTGGACATCTGGTGCATTTTTCCATATCTGATAAAACCAAAAACAGTATTTCTATATAAGTTTCTTCACTTTTACCTTTCAAGAAATACTTATTGGGAAAACAGCTGATATGGGGACAATGTTCCAAGATGCATTTCTTAACAATTCCACAGAAAAATGTTAAGATGAATATCATTGTCTTAAAAAACACATAGCTAAGATCTGTGAAATATGGGGAAGTCCTAGGAAATGAAAGATTTCCTGTGTAATGTACAGAACCTTCATAGCAACAGAGATTATTAAAGTAATTAATGACACTTTTTAATATACTGAACTCAGAGGATGTCTCTCTCATAAAATCTAGTTGGCTCACAGAGAAAGCTAGTCCTGCTAATAATCTGGAATGACTACTTGGACCAGTGGCAATATGGGTGTAATGAAGTGCACCTGTTGTGGCCCGTCAGCGGCCTGTGCAGATTGTAGCCGATTCCAACAACAAGGAGGCTGGTGTGGTGCTGCGCCAGCAGCCTATGCAGCTGGCACTCAAGTCAGACAGTGAGGAGGCTGGAGAAGATGTGGTGCCAGAGGCAGGGATTCAGCCAGGGCCTTCAGAACCTCCAGAAGCTCCTTTAAGTGAATAGGACAAAGAGGAGGAGCCTCTTCTCAATGCACGGGCACACAGAGCTGCCAAAAGGCAGGAGGGGCTCCTCAGGAGGAGGTCTCCTCGAGAGTAAGGCTTGGGGCTAATTGGTCACCCCCTTAGCCTATTTAAGGAGGAACGCTGCTTGCAGCAAGCTGTAGGGAACAACTTTAGTTCACTTTCCTTTGTGTCTGGATTGCTTCTGGGCTTTCTGCCAACTCTAGTAAGACTGTGATTACCTTATCTTAGAATTCTTGTAGGCTGTTAAGACAGTTTATTAACAGCCTTTGGTTGATAAAGACTGAGTTATTTGAGTAAAATAAGCTTGGTATAGAGTTTGTGTGTGCTGCGTCCTTTGGGGTCCATAACTGGGGCAGAACAGCACCCATATCAGTGGTGAGTTGCTACCAGTTCGCCCTGGTTCAGGCAAACCAGCAGTGGCGGTGGTGGGAGGCTCCGCCCACCCTCCCAGACGTCATCAAAAATGCTCTGCGCATGCACAGAACCTTCTGTGCATGTGCAGAAGCGCTGCGTGCTTGCGAAGCATGCATGCGTGCCCATGCGCTCCCAAGAGCAAACCGGTAGCCCCGGGGATTTGAAACCCACTACTACCCATATGTGTCCATGCCACTTCACTGTTGTGCAGTGATACCTTTCTAGTGATCCCCAAGAAAAGACTCATGTGGAATGCATGACAATATTTTTTTCAAGAGGTTGACTTGAGACAGTTCTTCAAATTTCAAAGTCCTCTTATGTTCCTAGGAAAATAAATATAGGGGATTTTGATAATAAATAGGAGAACAGTTGAGCCACAATGCCTCTTTCAACATGCACTGTCACCAAAGTGCTTTGGATTAATCCATTTCTGCAAGGTTTTTTTCAGTGTCACCCACCTTCCTGAGTGGAGATGGTTCCCTCCGGACAAGGAACACAGTCATAGCAGCAAAGTGGCTCTCCTTCTCGAGCCCTCTTGACAAATCCAGGATGACATTTTTCCCCACATTTGGACTGAGGCAGAGACTAAGTAGAAAAACAAGGAATGCCAAAGAAACTGTATTGAGATTCACCATTCACAGAAAATTGAGGTAGACAAGTCAAATAGTCTTTGGGCTTCATTTAATTCAGTGTGAAGTATCACCCAACTGGATTGGCCCATCTCACTTGTTCCAGTGAAGGGGCCTATTTCAGATCCTATCTGAAATTTTATAGTTAAATTTATTTTATTTTTTTATTTTATTTCGAATTTATATACTGCACCTTCTCCCGAGGGACTCAGGGAGGTGTACAGCCAGATAAAAACATACAATACAAACATTAAAAACAATTAAAAGTATATATATTAATTTGGCCCCAATTTAAGGTAACAAACCAATTAAAAATATTTAAAAATATGTTAAAAAATATGTTAAGCCAGCCCGGCTTGCTGAAAAAAGTAAGTTTTAAGGGCACGGCGGAAGGCACCGAGGTCTTGGATTCTCCTTATCTCTGGGGGCAGCTGATTCCAGTGGGTAGGTGCCCCCACAGAGAAGGCCCTCCCCATGAGGGTCACCAGCCTACATTGTTGTAGCTCACGCAGGAGCGGTGTTATGTGGGAGCGCGAGGTGGCTCCCGTAATTACCCACGCAGCGGGTAATTAATTAAAAAATTTGTTCTTAAAGATTGATTAAGTATTATTGTATTATGTTTATTAAAATAGAACAAAACTGATGAAGGAAGAAAGTTCTCACCAGTAGGTTCTAGAAAGGTTTCTTCTAGACTATGTTAAACATTGTCAATCTGTTCCACTTTGAAAGTATTCAAAAACCACCTCCCAATTATCCCACTTATCCAGTGGTGAAATCCAAATTTTTTACTACCGGTTCTGTGGGCATGGTTTGGTGGGCATGGTGTGGCTTGGTGGGCGTGGCTTGGTGGGTGTGGCAGGGGGAAAGATACTGCAAAATCCCCAAACCCTCCCCACTCCAGGGGGAAGGATATTGCAAAATCTCCATTCCCACCCCACTCTGGAGCCAGCCAGAGGTGATATTTGCCAGTTCTCTGAACTATTCAAAATTTCCACTACCGGTTCTCTGAACTGCTGGATTTCACCCCTGCACTTATCCCAGTTAAGATATAGTTATCCCGATTTAGATAGAAAGGAAAAATTCAATGCAAATTAATGCTGTCAACGTTAAAAGTGGTTTTCTTTGTTTATTTGTACATTTATTTGTTAAATTTATATGGCTGCCATACTGATGAAAATTACTGCCAAGTTTCTAGGAATATGCGTATGAGCTCTGTGCCAGAAAGGGATATTTCTAAGGCTCAGCTAAGTATCCAAGAAAAGATCCTTTCTGTTGAAAAATTACAACTTGACAACTTGACAACAACTGACATGGAAAGATAGACACATGTTTATTCTTAGTTATATTTGGAGCCTCCTTTTTGCCCAGAGAGACTTCTTTTTTTTTTTTTTATTGAAAAAGTTTTCAAATACAAGTTTTTCCCCCTTTTTCCCCCCCCCCTCTTCCCTAACCCACCCTTTCCACCCAACCCCCCCTGTGACTTCTTCACAACAATAGGCTATTTCATAACTAGTTACATACATAATATCTTCCCTTTCCCTTAATCCCTTCTCGAAATACTGACCCTTAACATGTTGATCTTATAACTCCCATTTTTACGGTAATCTGCCCTTTTTCTCCTCCCCTAAGCTTATTGAGTATTATTACAAATTAACCTTTAATCTTTTATATATATTAATATAACATTTTAAATCGGCCTTCTCCCTGCAACCAAATTTGTTCAATTCTGTCCACTTCCTCCACTCCTCTAAATATATGACTTGAAATCAGACAATACAATTCTAAATATAATCCACTACCCACTTTACTAAAATATACACATATCTATATATGCATCCCATTTTATAACAATCAGTAAACTAACCTATTTCAGCCCTTCAATTCCTACAAAATCATTTCTGTTAAATAGTGGCATTCAGAGATTTTCAGATGAACTGCCTCCTACAAGCCAAAGGCTACAGCTAACTAGCATTTCCTTTCAAGTTGTCCCTCTTTACTTCTGATATCATGAAGCACTTTTCTTTGGGTAAAAGTCATGTTTCAGAGCTTTGGTTTTCTGGGTCAAGACATTATCTCACATCAGAGAAATCATTATGAGTCTGTGGATCTTGGAGTCTTCGTGGACAACCAACTAAATATGATGCAGCAGTGTGCAGCAGCAGCCAAAAAAGCCAATGCAATCCTAAATTGCATTAACAGAGGGATCCAATCAAGATCACATGACATACTAAAACCACTCTATAAAGCCTTAGTAAGACCACACCTAGAATATTGGATCCACTTTTGGTCACCACACTATAAAAAAGATGTTGAGGCTCTAGAAAAAGTGTAGAGAAGAGCAACCAGGATGATTAGGGGAATGAAGACTAAAACATTTGAAGAACGGTTGCAGGAACTGGGCATGGCTAGTCTAGTGAAGAGAAGGACCAGGGGAGACATGATAGCAGTCTTCCAATATTTGAGGGGCTGCCACAGAGAAACCTGGAAATAAGGAGAAACTTTCTGACAGGGAGAACAATCAACCAATGGAACAGAAGTGGCCTTCGGGAGTTGTGGGAGATTCATCACTTGAGACTTTCAAGAAAAGATTGGACTGCCATTTGTCAGAAATGGTGTAGGGTCTCCTGCTTGGGCGGGGGAGGGGGGGAGGTTGGACTAGGTGACCTACAAGGTCCCTTCCAACTCTGTTGATCTGTAAAGACTATGTAAACTGAAAGCCTTGTACTTCCTTCCAAGAGTAGAAGACCTATTGCATATCTCTGTGGGGTGAAAGAGCAGCATGGATAACTGGCCATGTCTGGGTTGCTTAAAAGCATCATAGACAGCATGGACCTGCTCTTTCATGGGACACTGTCCAGAGCCAGGACAAAGTGAATCTTAATTAAAAGCTTATTTCCCACTGGGACCCACAGGACACCCTGTCAGCCTCTATGATGCTTGCTTGCTTTCGGCTGCCATAGTAATGGGAGGGAGGAGGTATAGGTACTTGGGAAGGGGGAAGTGAGCTGGTGGAGATGTCTCATGAAAGGGAGGAAAATTCTCACTGTCTTTGTAGCAGCTGCAGGGAGTGCTGATAGCCACTCAAGGTCAACCGTTCTGGCATACCAGATAGATGGGACCATCTGAAGAAGCACCCCACATGACACCTTGGGGAGTTGTGGATTGGACATTCAAATTGGGTCCTTGTGGGGGAGAGATTTGGGGATGCTTTCAATAAGTAATTTTTCGAGCCTATTGCCTCAGACCTTGCTTTCTTTTTGTTGCATTCAGTTCAGGCTCAGTAAAAGTACCTTTCTCTACAAACATGGACTTGGGGTTTTTCATTCTTGAGTTTTGAGTGGAGGCATACCTGACATTCATCCTGTCTTGATTCAATTTCATGAGATTCACTCTGAATACTGGCCATTGACCAACAGAATTGCCTTCTTCTTTTTGCCAAGGAACAATCTGGGTTGAGCCTATCAGCACCACGAGCCCCAGAATGTGAGAACCTCTCTCACTGGTTTTATGGAGATATTCGATGCAGAGAGCATGATCTGTGTCCTAAAGAATCATCGCTCAATATCCCATGTTGGAAATGGCCATAGTATATAAGCTTAAAATGATGTTCCATATTATAGCAACTGAAAGACAGCAAGGGTGCTTTTTCAGGAGGCAACTGATATTTCTTGTTTTTTTTTCCTTTTGAAGACGTTTTGCTTCTCATCTAAGAAGCTTCTTCAGCTGTGACAGGAGAGTGGAGAATGGAAGGATTTATATTATTTGCAGACAGCTGGTCCTTTGCATCCTTTTAGGGGGTCATTGAAGCACTTGGAGGTTTATCTGTGTGTCTTCAGGGTCATCTGAATGGTGCTCCTGGTTCTTGTAGTCTGCAATTTTTCCTCTGGAAATCCATTCCTACTCCCACATCTTTCCAAGGGTGTTCGTCCCAAATTGTATAGCTAAAAATTTGTAGAGATTCTCAATCATCCAGAAAGTCATCCAAAAGGAGAAAAAAAACAACAACAACAGATAAACCTCCAAGTGCTTCAATGACCCTCTAAAACAGAGGTCTTCAAACTTGGCAGCTTTAAGACTTGTGGACTTCAACTCCCAGAATTCTCCAGCCAGCATAGCTGGGAGTTGAAGTCCACAAGTCTTAAAGCTGCCAAGTTTGAAGACCTCTGCTCTAAAAGAATGCAGATTACCACCTACCTGCAAGGAATATAAATTCTTCCATTCTTCACTGTCCTGTCAGAGCTGAAGAAGCTTCCTGAAAAAGCACCTTTGGGACAACCATGACCTGGATAACTGAGAATCTCTACAGAACTGAAGGACATGTTGGTCAATGCTATTGAAGCCATTTTAAAAATCTATAAGGATTGTACAATCCACATTGAACTCTCAGTGAAGCTCATCCTCTTTGGTGACTATACTTATCCCACTTAAAATGGGTCTTAAGCCTTTGGAAACCAAGAATGCTCTCCAATATTTTCCCCACCTTGTTGAGAAACTTTAACCTTGAAAGGGCATCTTCACTGATAATAAGTCTCTGTCTTTCAAAACCCCCAAGTTGCTCTTGGATGGGTTCCTCATTGGAGAGAAAAACCCAGCTCATGATGTCCAGATCTGCTTTTACGTCTCCAGTTTGGTCCAAGTACATTTTAAAGTTGGAAAGATTGCAAAACTCATTCTTCTCCAGAAAGGGATGAAACTAAAATAGGAACATACAGGAATTTTAAATAAGAAAACTTTGTTTTTTATCTCATGTGGTGCAACCTCCTTCTACAGTTGTCTAACCTGCAATTATGCTTAGATGGGAGAATTAAGATTTATATCTTCAAAAGATAACGTATATTGAACAAAATAAATAATTGGTAAAATTGTTCAATTATAAGGATAATCCTAGAGCAGGTTACAAATAAACAAACAGAGAGGTTATTCATAAACTATTTGAAAAGAACGAGGTGATTAGTAGAAAGGGTGGACTTGTCATGAAATAATTTGCCAAGCTAATCTTCTCCCAGGTACACCAGATGAGCTAATTCTACTTTATCATAAGGCTACATTAACAGAATCTCACAAGTCTGAAAATATTAATATCCCAACAATTTATTTTTAAGTCTGAACAGTTAAGGGGGGATCTTTTCCAAGTTTCTTTGTCTGCCTTTATGCAACTGTCATCTCCCCACCTCTTACCTGATCTTTCCTGGATAGTGTTATTTCCTTCATCACCAATGTCATTCCCACATATAATTAAACTTCCTTAATAGATTGTGGGAATGCTTCTGATATAATTTGATTTTAGTGAAAAATCTACCTATATCTATCTGTCTGTCTGTCTGTCTGTCTGTCTGTCTGTCTGTCTGTTTATCTATCTATCTATCTATCTATCTATCTATCTATCTATCTATCTCGCTGAACTAGGGCTCATAAAATCTTGGTTTACATAGGAAGAACCTGGCTAAAGAGAAATACTATCTATCTATCTATCTATCTATCTATCTATCTATCTATCTATCTATCTATCTATCTAATCTATCTATCTACCTACCTACCTACCTACCTATCTATCATAATATCGTCTCTATAGAACATTATGCCCCCAACAGTTAGATTTGCCAAAGCTGTTAGTCTTTTGTAGCTCTAGGAAGCTGAGAAGGTTCTCCTCCCTCTCATTTGTATTCCTACTCCAAAGGAACAAGCTTTGATGCATCCTTGTCTGGAATCCATACCTGCCATGGCTGCAGCCTTGAAGCCCCCAACCCCTCCTGGCCTTCCTTCCTCATCCACCTGGATCTGGATGAATACGCAACACTCAAGGCATGGGCCAGAGTCTTAATGATACTGTAAACATGGTGATCATTTGATATCGGGTTGCTGTTCCTTTTCTCTTGGGTCTCCAGTGGGGCTTTCTGGGTGCATTTTTTCCGGCCCTTGATAGAAAAGAATTGCTTTGAAAAAGAACAGTGAAAAGACTGGTCTTGAAACTGAGGTTGTACAAAGAGAATGGGTTCAAAGCCATCATCCTTAGGACTTTCTTTATCCCTGACATCAAAGTTCCAAATACTATGGACATATTTGAAAAGTCTGTGCCTTCCGAATGTGAATTTTATAAGGGGTGAGATGATCCAGACTTTCCCTTCAATGGGTCCTGGCAAATCTTCAAGTGTTAAATGGAAAGGAAGAATTGTGTCCAAAATGGAATCATATTCCTTGAAGTGAACGAAGACATTGACTTGCCTCCACTTAGAGAGGGCATCCCTGAGGGATGCTGTGTGGCCAGTCATTGAGAACTGTTGTGATATAACAACACAAATTCCATTCCTGACAAGCAATGGAGTAAAAGTCCTCATGAAATTCTCTCCATTTTCTGTGTCTGAAGCAAAGAGACCGATCAAGGTCCATCTGAAATGGAGGAGAAGTTGGATAATTCCTGGGTACTGGATCCCTTCTTTGGGCACCATCCGGTGGAAAAATGGGAATTGATTTTTATCACTAAGAGCTGCTGGACCACTTGCATAATTCATCTGAAAAAGCAATAAAGATTGCTGTATTATATTTGGGTGTCAGATCAAGTCCAAAATCGTACCTTTTAATAAATCCAAGTTGGTTGTCAAAGACATTTTAGTGTAGTTTATTGCTGCTTAGTCATTTGGCTATATCAAGACACAGTCTACTGTGTTTTCCCCAAAATAAGACCCTGCCTTATATTTTTTTGAACCCTGAAATCAGCGCTTGGCCTTATTGCCATGCGCTCAAAAGCCTGATTGGGCTTATTATCAGGGGATGTCTTATTTTGGGGAGAA